>KV751339.1:10088116-10109608 GCA_001698575.1 Mola mola
CTAATAATCTTATTTTGGAAAACAGCTACCAAAGCTGATGATACTGATATATCTTTTAAATTTTTAATGAGATTTTTTGATTAAAGTAATTTTTTAAATTTTATTTTACATTGAAATGTTGTTGCAAACTAAAGCAGTCAAAATAAAACCACTAGCCATGTTAGCATAAAAGTCCTCCTTATGGCAAGAGGGTCAAGGTCTCTAACATAAACTATATTATGTATAAAGATGGGCCACAAGAAAGCTCCCCATAAATGAAGCCACAGTGATATGATTGTCCTCCAGTGGTGGGCTGCGGTATAGGACAAAAGCCCCTCCTCCATTAATTCAGGTAGGACTTGGGACAAACTACAAACTCAAAGTACTCCTGCTACTGCCTTATGGCTGCAAGGCCACAATGTTGATCACTGAGGCAGCTGTTTCCTCTGAGACCTGAAGTAAAACTTCATATTAGTGTCGAACACTGTATGACTAGCTCTACTGAAACTAGCGGTGCAGAATGTTCAACATGGACATGAGGTTTGAGCACCGGACAGCAAACTTGACTTGGCAAGTACAAGTACAAAAAACATAATGGATCCTCTAATGATAAAACATCTGTGAGGAGGTCCGTCCCACCATAAGATGACAAAAGATTTAGATGCAACAGCCACGTCTGAGACAAGCAGTGACTGGCTTGAATATGGTGCTGTGAACAGATCTGAGGAACTGTGACGTACTGACTGGTGTTAACTAGACTCTGAGCTACATCTTTGTAAAAGCATGGATTCTTTACTGGAGGTTCAGTAGGACTATCTCCAGATCGGTCCATCTCCTTGCATACTGGAAGTCTCTATACAACCCTTTCAATATGGCAGCGTCTTATCGTAACACCAGTGTCAAACTCAATTTCTGCAGACAGAGTTTCTTTCCTCTTGTTGCTTGAATCCATAGTCCAACCATTGTGCAATGCAATTCTTAATAATTGATAGCAGTGATAGAAACTGGTGCTTCCTCAATAATAGCTGTGACAGAAAAACTGAATAATTCATTTTGCAAGTTTTTCTCATTTCAGTGGAAAAAACTAAAGGAACAGTAAAAACTGGTTGACAGGCCCCATTCTTGGCTTTTTAACTTGGGGTAGATTGTGGTTTTGCTGCAAAGCTTCCATTAACAATCTGAGACAGGCCTCATTTATAAATAAGAGTCTTGATCATTTGGAATGAGAAGATACTCTCTTTTTGTGTGTGTGGACAATCGTATTTGAAAGAATTTATAAAGTGTTTATATAAAGAGCGAGTGGGACAGCAGAGGCCAAATGCAGCAAAGGATCTAGAGTTTCAACCAAAGTGCTTTTTGAGGAAAAGCTGATAACAGTTAAGTTTGACTGTAATTGCATTTAATTAATGACTAAGACTTTTTTGCCTCTGCCAAACTAAGTTTTTATAGAAACATACACATGCACGTGCGTAGACATGCATGCTTATGGGTGAGGTGTGAGGCCTGGCGTTGGAACAGCTACTACCATTTGAATTTGACTTTAATGGATAATTATATTAAAGGAATGTTTATCACTGTTCAGATTGCTGAGAACTGTAGATCAAGTTCTCCCCCTGTCAAAACCACAATGAGTGACGACCGTTGTGCTTATTTACCCAAGACGAAATGAGTTCAAACTTTTAACAAGCCTGCATGATGGTTTAATCTTCACAGTTGCTTTACTGACAAACAATGGCTAAAAAATTATCCTGGGTGCTTTGAACAATCTCTTATAGGGGCTTTATTTTCATTACATCACCGCAAAAATTGAGAGGGAGAGAGAATCAAGCTCAAAGTCAAAAATAAATGCGCCTCTTTCAACGCTTTTTGATGTATATTTAAATGAAAAAGGTGAAAAATTCAATTCAGAGTCAACAAAATGTGGCGAGAGGAAACCATCCATCGACATCCCCTTCTTATCCTAGGTCATCCCATCGCATTCAATTGGGTATTGAAATTTGTCAGGGCCCCTCCTGGCCTTTGGGCAAGAACAAAGTCCTCCCTGATGCACAACAGACATTTGGGCATCCATTCCCTTTAACATTACTGGCTGATGTGCAAAGGCTAGTTTACAAGGTCAACGTTACTGTGCAGAAAATTAGGTGTGAAAAAAGCACCTAGTTTGGCTTAGCAAATGGTGAATACTTGGTGTTTAATGGACAAGAATTCCAGTTGACTGGGTGAAAGTCATGGGTGTGATCCTCCACTCATTGGCCATGGAATACATTACGTCATCTGTTCAACATCTGAAACTGACGTTGATGGCTTCCACGTGAAATCCTTGTGCGTTTCTGCCCCCACAGTTAATGATATACCTTGGATGTGATCATTGATCTGGATGGACGGTGACAAAACGTGGATAACTGACAAGCTGGGAATGAGAACTGACCCTTGTTCCAACCCTAACCCTTGTTTTATAAGAATAGATTGGGTCATCTACGGGACTCTATGGAGAATCTTAATCACAGCCATACATTTGCATACAGAAATGTACCTGAAAGTTAGCTGGTTATAGATGAGGCACACAATAATGTGGGAGCTCTAACATATATTTGGTGGTGAAACCATAGCCAACTATTCTGCCACCTTGTTAGCAAGCAACCCAGTATTGAGAGGACTCCCAAATACTCCACCTTCTGCTTTAGAACAAGGGTTACAATATGGGAACAGTATCATGTTCTTTTATCTCACACAGGGTGTGAATGTGAGTCATGCAGCTTTATGGTTCGCTGTGTGAAGTATTGGTGTAAATGTTGTATTTTATGTGAGTCTTCTTCTTTTGGCATAACGTAGCTTTTCTAGGAGACACCACACCGAATCCTCCTCCTCCATCTCTCCCTGTCTTCTGCATCTTCTTCTGTCACACCAACTATCTGCTAATCCTCCTTCACCACATCCATGAATCTCCTCTTTGGTCTTCCTCTTTGCTTCCTGCCTGGTAGCTCCATCTTGAGCATCCTTCTACCAATATATTCACTGTCCCTCCTCTGCACATGTTCAAACCGTCTCACTCTGCCCTCTCTAACTTTGTCTCCAGAAATGTCCGACCTGTGCTGTCCCTCTGATGTGCTCATTAATAATCCTGTCCATCCTTGTCACTCCCAAAGAGAATCTGAACATCTTTAACTCCAGCTCTGCCTCCTGCCTTTGGGTCAGTGCCGCTGTGTCCAAGTCTTACAACATTGCTGGTCTCAAAACCCTTTTGTAAACGTTTACTTTAACTTTTGCTGCTACTCTTTTGTCACAGATCCCTGCTGACACCTTTTCTCCACCCACTCCACCTTGCCGGCACTCACTATCCACCTCTTTACCAAACCCCGTTGCTCTGAACAGTTGACCCCAAGTACTTAAAGTCATGGACCTTTTCCACCTCTACTCCCTGTAACCTTACTGTGCCACTTGCCTCTCTTTCATTCACACACATGAATTCTGTCTCGCTACGACTGACTTTCATTCCTCTTCTTTCCAGCGCATTTGTCCACCTCTCCAGGTTTTCTTCCACCTGCTCCCTGTTCTCACTACAGATCACAATGTCATCTGCAAACAGCATTGTCCACAGAGATTCCTGCCTGACCTCATCTGTCAGTCTGTCCATCACCATAGCAAACAAGAAGAGGCTCAGGGCCAATCCTTGATGCAGTCCCACCTCCACCTCGAAGCCATCTGTCACTCCTACAGCGCACCTCACCACTGTCATACTGCTGTCATACATATCCTGCACCAGTCTAACATACTTCTCTGCCACTCCAGACTGCTTCATTCAGAACCACAGTTCCTCCCTCGGCACCCTGTCATAGGCTTTCTCTAGATCCACCAAGACACAATGCAACTCTTTCTGACCTTCTCTGTATTTCTCCATCAGCATTCTCAAAGCAAACACGGCGTCTGTAGTGCTCTTTCTTGGCATGAAACCATACTGCTGCTCACGAATCATGGGGTGGCTGTGGCTCGGATGGTAAAGCGGTCGTCCAGTGTATGAATGTGTGTGTGAATGAGTGAATGCAAAAGGTCAAAAATGACTATAAAAGCGCTATATAAATACAGGATATTTACATTTCACTTAGCCCCGCTTCCACTACTCTTTACCACATCTTCATTGTGTAGAACATCAGCTTAATCCCTCTGTTGTTGCTAAAACTCTGTACATCACCCTTGTTCATAAAGATCAGCACCAGTATACTTTTCCTCTGTTCCTCAGGCATCTTCTCACTGTCCAAGATCATGTTGAACTGCTTCATCAAAAACTACACTGACCTCTCTCCTAGACACTTCCATGCCTCTACTGGTATGTAAATCAGGACCAACTGCCCTTCCATTCGTAATCCTCTTCGGAGCTTTTCTCACTTCATCTTAACTAATCTTTCTAACTTCCTATAACTAACATTTTCCACTTCCTCCACTCTACTTTCTCTCTCATTTTTATGGGAGTATGGACCCTAAAAATCTCCTACATACACTACCTGAAGTCAATCCCATCAGTAACACTAAAGTCAAGTCTGTTGTGGTTACCAATTATCAGATGTGACCATTTATTCTTTTTAAACTTGGCAAGATCGGTTCAAATTGGCACACCAGCAAATAACTGAATAATAATCTGCTACCAGAGGGTTAGCTGTTTTTATTTTTAAACATAGTGATTCTCGCCAGCTAAAGACGGGGGAGTGCAGAATTACATTAAATTATTATATGTGCCTGATTTTACAGCAAAACGCTATGCTAACGTATTTGAACAACCAACTCGTGGGGACAAAGATGTTGGACTCCAGACAAAAGTGAGTCAGATCATATTGATAATTGAATGTCAATGAAGCCTGCAACAAGAGAAGTATATCTCATGCTCAAATTAAAGAAATACATTTAGGATTAAATTACATTTTGATGTTTTAGATTTTGTCTTTGGAAATTTGAGGGTAAAAGATAAATAACAGACAAAGTCTTCTCCTGCGATGAAGGAAGGGAACCATTCAGAGGCAGAAATAGAGGCAAAGGGAGAGACAGATCATGCAAATATGTGTTGAAAATCTTTCCCTGACAGTGATGTCTATAACTGATGCCAAAAGCGAATACTGGGCTCGACTAAAAGTAAGCTAGCTCACATGAGGTTGAGAGACAGAGGCTTTATCGATTTCACAGAGCTCACTGATGCCTGAAGATTGCTGGAATGTCTGGAGATGGCCTGGGTAGTTCTGGAATGGAAGCATTTGGGCATTTTTTTAAAGTTTTTTGTGTGGCAAAGCTGACAACAAAATAAATATGACAGTTTTAGCATTGCGCATATTGATTATTTTTTAATCAAATAATCTAATCATTCATTTTTGATTATTTGATTAATCTAGCAACTACATTTTCAGTTACTGACACAAACATAAAGCACATTCAAATATTAATAAAATATAAAACAATAGTGTCATCAATGCTGCTTTATGATATAAACAATAATCAAACCATGTGATACCTCACCAGAAAAATTCTGGAACTCACAGTCAAATAGTTGCTGTTACAGAGATAAATTTAGTCCCTGCATGTCATCACAATTCTTTCCTGGACTGGACAGGCAGTAGTTATACTTAAAAACTTGATTTAAAACTAAAAATGATTATCACATGGATGGATTTGTCATCACCGAAGCAATAAGCAAATACAATCACTGGTAACTGTTTCTGGGTCAGTGTGAGGAAAGGAAAACACCTGAAAGGATTTACAGATTATAACAACAGACACAGACTGCGACAGTGAGCTGTAACATTAGTGTAAGACCAAAGGGCTGGAGAGGCAGCTCGTGCAGCCTGCACACTTTCCCAGCCAGAGACACTCCAGCAGCGGAGAGCAGAGAAGATGCCACAGCAGGCTTGTTCAGAGCGAAGACAAGAGTCAGGACTAACCGCTGCAAGTTACGCAAATTCACATATTAACTTCATGGTTTACATTGATGACATCTCAGTCCTACAAATTTTACATCTCTCTGACCAAAAGCACAATTTTATCCACAGGATTCCTCCGATCAACGTCCTTTGATGATAAACAAAACTTACTGTAAGGTCAGCCAAAGTTCAAGACTTCAAAAGCTATTTATGGCAAAATGTCTAACAGGAAAAAATGTTGAAATGATAACATATCCAAAAGGTCAAAGGTCAACTTCACTGTGACTTTGTAGTGTTTTCCCACAATATATTTTACTGGTGATTTTTCTCCACCCCAGCGCAGGAGCTGTCAAATTGTGACCATATTTTACATTTGATTGGTCATCAAATGATGACCAATCAAATGACACATCTTGAGTGTCCACCTTGAAATTTTGCAACTGTATAGATCATCTGTGCTAATGGGTTGACCATCTCCATGTAAAACTGCTTAGCTTCAATGCAGACGTATCCGAATGTAAAGCTGGACAACATAAGAGCGCCCCAAAAGTAAAGCCCCAACATCTTGATTGCCCCCTGGTGGTGGGCTGCAATATAGGTCATAAACGTGTCCTTTTCCCAGAGATTCATCCATCCATCCATTTTCTACTTATGTCAGCATCTTCGGGTGAAGGCGGGGTACACTCTAGACATTCATCGCAGGGGTGAAATGTAGAGACAAACAACCATCCACACTCACATTCACACCTACGGGCAATTTAGAGTGACCAATTAACCTAACTCCCAGTTTTGCATGTTTTTGGATTGTGGGAGGAAGCCGGAGTACCCGGAGAGAACCCACGCAGGCAAAGGGAGAACATGCAAACTCTGCATAGAAATGCCCAGTCCTGGGAATCGAATCCAGGACCTTTTTGCTGTGAGGCGACAGTGTTAACCACTGCACCACTGTGCCGCCCTCCCAGAGATTGTTTTTTGTAATTAAATGATGTCTGTTCAAGTGTTCATTTTTATGAACAATTTGGTTTTAATTACTCATTTAATTCTATGAAAACAAGGCGAAGCGTCATGATTGACAGCCGAGCTCTGCTTGCGGTGTATCGGACAGATCCCTGCTGCCCAGTCACCACTGAGTGGAATATGGATTCAAATAATATCACCAGCACAAGATGGCAGCACTTCTTTTGTCTGTCAATGGTCCAGACCTTTTGGATTGAAACATGTGGGAGACAGACTGCGGGTGACAAAACAGCGACAAGAGTGAAGTAAAGGAGAACAATATCTCATCTGTGCCATTCAACACAAAGCCTCCTAAATGAACTGTCGCTGTGATATCCTTCATCGATATGGCATAAAGCAAAGGTAATAACAAACAAGATGTCATTCTTTTTCCAAAAAAAGATATTCAGCTCCCTCCCTCTCTTCCTTTTCATTATGTCCCTTTAACATCCCAGAAAGCTAACATGCTGCCTTTAATAACAAAGATACACAGGTATTGCGCTGAGGTTTAAGATATAATGTGTGTGTAGGTAGCAGACACACAAACACACTGACATGCACATACATCACATCATTGACTGTGGAGTTCACTGAGGTAATCCGTTAGAAGCTGCAGCCGGTCCAACACAAACAACGCAATCCTGCAGCGTGCACGTCACGTACAGTAGGACAGCAGTCTTGTTTTTCTAACGTCTAACTTGTGTAATTATGGTGCGGTCCTCACAGTGCCGCTCTATCCAGCGATAGGCTACACAATGGTTGCAGCCTTTGTTATTTGTTCCTTAAATTCAGCTTGAAGTCAGTTTTCATCACTAACTCTGCGGGTTGCAAATAGTGCACTCTAGCACAGTCCTGCCAAATCAGTGAGTTCTGGGAGACCTGAGTCCAAAACATTCTGCATCCAGCTCCAACAGGCAGCCAACAAGTCAATTATGGTGTGCTGCCTTGCTTTGAAACACATTATTAAAGACACATGAACATTAACACAGAGCCACATCTATATGTAGTTAAGCCCTGCTCAGCCTGATTAATGTAATAAAACTTCTTTTTATTCAGCGATGATTCAAATTATTAGAAGCAATGTATTTCCAGAAGAAGCATTAGATCGTTTTTGTAGCATTTTTGTTGTAAGTCCTGCAAACTTGTGTGTGAATTAAAACTGTTGAAAGCAGTCAGGTGACTAAAATTAACCCGAATATCAAGGCAAACAATTTTTAATGTTGCTCTGTGCATGTTGTTTTTTAAATCTTGTCTCTGCCAGAGTGTTTTGATTAAGTCGCCTGCCAGCGCCTGCATTTTTGACCTGATCCATTCTTTCATTATTTATACGCTCAAGCCACCCCAAAAAATGATTTCTATGAATATGTAACCAATCATCCCTCAATAGAAAGGACAGATTTTCACATTTTTACAAACTTTTCCTGGTTTAGCAAGCCTTACCTTTACGTCTTCCAAAACAATTAAAGCAGATTTTAGCTTTTACACACATTCGTTTAATAAAAAGCCACAATATTTAATTGTTTAGGCCTATTCATGTAAAGCCTAGATACTAATAATATTGAGGGTCTTGGGAAATTGTGCAAAACCCATGTCAATTACGGCTATTGTAGGCATTTTGAAATTCTTAGTATCTGTGGGAAGTTATTGTTCAGTTTAAGGACAGATTGTTAATGTGACGGGATATGAAGAAAGTCAGATCAAAAGCAGAGTGATCCTTCAGGAGCTGTGCAAAATAGGCTTTCACCAGAGACAAGAGGGACAGCTCATGTGTGTTTGTGTTTAAGGCTTGGAGGATTCATTCCCCTTAAAACAACCAGCATTTGACTGTTGTCCAAAAGTACAAAACGCCAGGATTATCCAAATGATATCCTATTATGCTGCTGGCTTTAACATCCTAACTTGGCTGCATGCACAGAGAGCCTGCGCGCCTCTTATTCCCTTCTGTAAGAAAGCAAAAGGAGCCAAGAAGAATAAACAAACTATAGAAGTCTCCTGAACTCGTTTTGAAAATAATGTGTATCAGGAACACTTAATTAAATATTGCTGCACTAAAGCAATCGGCTAAGAAATGTGTTTTCTTCATGTAAATCTTAGGGAATAATTGAGATGAAATGCTCTGTAGCTTTGTAGCCGTTGTTCGCAAATGGTTAATCGCATGTATAATCTATCATTTTATAATAACAATACGAAGTGAAAACTATGTGAAACTGACCAAAATCCAGCAAAGAACCATTTTCACTGCTTTCACTGAGTTTCGCTGTGAGTTTCACCTCATTATTTAGTTATCCAGCTGCTAATGTAATCTCGCTCTCATGGCTCTCCTAGTAAAGTTTTCTTCCGTCGTAAATCACTAACAACACTTTGTATAAGTTGCACATCAGCAAACAGGATCCAGTCCAACATAGTGGAGCATTAGGCAGCTAAAGAGGCAGGAATGACAGACAGAGCTAAAAGAGATACTGGACTATATTGCGCTTGATGCATCTTTGTTTCCCGGGTCACAGGAAACTGATGTTTTAGGTTGGTAGCTGGCCTGAGCTACTAACCGAAACTGTGTGACAACTCAGGAGTTGACTCATTATCTTACCACTTGATCCTGTTCAAGCCAGCACAGAATTTTATACTTTCATATTGGGAAAAAGCTTTAAATTTGCATTTTTTCCAGTATCTCGATGCGCGATCATTTATTATGCCATTACCTCAGCCATAGCTTCACATGTCTCTGCAGAGCTCCTTGATTCCCTCTATCTGCCTCAGCTTGTGAGTTCTCTTGTCTTCTGTCACTGTGAAATTCACTTCCGATTGCCAGAATGTGTGAAATTTCTCCCATCCGGAACAGAAAAGCTTCCTATGGCACTGTGAGCGATTCAGTTACAGAGTGAATCATCTGAAAGATGATGCAGAGTTGGATCTGGTTTTCCTAGAATAGCAGTGGAAAAATCATGAATAATTGATAAACCAAAAAGGCTTCATCTGGGCAGTGGTGAATCACAAATTAGCAAATGTTTTGGTTAACATTTGGTTTTAATGACAGGCGCAGTCGCTTACTGAAGTCATGACCACTGCAGATATTAGTAATTCACACATCTTCCATAAGTGCCCAAAGGGGAGCAAAACAAGAAGAAAGGTGTTACTATTCGAGTAACCATTCTCCGTTGCTGAGAACATGATAACACTATTTTTGATTGTTATAACTTAGAGTAGCTATTCTCCACCACCAACAGCGCTGTCTAGTGGGCAGAGGTGGCAGTGGTACAGCTAAATGGTTGGACTACTATTACTATTATTGATTTGTCAATAAAAAAAAAACAAAACACTTTTTATATCTAAAAGTGCTCTGAGGAATTCACAGGAAAAAAAAAAAAATTCTGTATCAAACTGCATAGTTTCATTGTCAATGACCAGTGAGAATCACACTGGTGAGGAATGAACCCTAATAACCCTCAGGATATGTTGGATGTTCTAACTCATCAGCAGACAATAGGAAGTGGATTTTGACACTTCTGAGTATAAAGTCCCCTGATACTGAGAATCATCTTATATTATAATCATCTTATACAACACAAAATATAAAGAATTACATATAGTTATTGTAGCTGTGGTTAAGTTTGGTCTGTAATGTACATATGATGTATACAGTACATCATTTTTACATCTACCTCAGTGAATTGAGGATTTACTTGAGCCAAAACGGAGATGATTTGGGGTAAAAAAAAAAACAAAGGAAAAAACAGGATAGTTTTGAGTTTTACTTTTTTCATGTGTCATTTGAATGTGCGTGTTTTCCGATCGTTAACAAAGTAGTTAAACTCATCTAAGTTGGGTAAAAGAAAGACACGTAAATTAAAAAGGGCAGTGGTTGTGTTTTTCTAATTAGGAAAGGAAAACATGTAAGAATATTTTCTTTCTTTATGAGAGTTTGTTTTGTTTACCTATTAGATTAACCCAGTTTAAAAAATGACCACTTATATATACAGTACCTCTCAGCTGAGGGTAGATGAAGCATGGTGGACCAAATGAAACACTCAACTTTGTTCTGTGAACCATCAACAATAGTCTCCAAAAATATAATTCTGACAGCTGGGTCTTCCTCTGATGAAGACGAATTTCGGGGGTGGGACTTGACGTTGTAGGAGCAAAACTTGCAAATCTGATGCATCAAACTGTAGGTGACTTTGTACAGTCTGTGTCTGGTTAAAACATTTGCACCATGACCAAACATGTCTGAATTACTCCAATGTTAGAACTTGCCACTGCGCAGTGTATAGTGGACTAGTTTAAAAGCCAGGAGATGGCAGGGCAGGTAAGTTCCAGCTGCAGAGAGCTTTTGCACCAGGTAAAATTCATTTTCTATTATTAACTGCTCTTTATTGGCTTCACTAAATCTGCCATCAGAAACCTGCAGCGGGAAATCGACACACACACACACACACACACACACACACGTCATTCAGACTCATGCTTACATGTCCATCAGCCCAGACACAAACACAGACCCAACCCCCACAGGGCTTTAAATGAGTCGTGACTGCTGTGTGTGTCTGCAGGCAGTATGCTCTCTCTTGTTATTTTAACTCCACACTCTCATATAGTAGAATATATGTGCACAAATGTAAACATTTCTTTCCATGAGGACCCTAAGATGGAGTCGGGTAACAGCAGCTTATTACTTTTGGTTTCGTCTCCAACTTTGTTGCATTATAGGTCGAACCACTGCTGCGGCTGTAAATCACATGAAAATGCAGCAGAATTGTTCTACTTGGAGATTGCATGATCTCACTCTCTTTCTTTGTGTCATAGTACAGCTGAACGCGTGCTCTGATTTTAACAACAGGTTTTTACTGTGTGCTGCTGTGATTAGGTGTTAAAGAAAGTCAGTTGGATTCTTTTTTGGACAACATCTCTTGGCTCTTGAACGCAGCATTTCTCATTTTCCCTTTTTATCTAAGCCTTTTCTTTCCTTATCTACTGTATCTGTCTCTCCTCCATCAGTTGACCGATTCTGTTTATTGATATATATATATGAGCCTTACTGGCCTTCAGGATCGACAGTAATCTGAGGTTCCAGCTGGCTCTTAGAGCAGAGGAGAGATATAATGTGTTTTCCATCACAACAGTCCTCATGATTGCGGTCAAACAATTTTGCACTTTCATCATGAGTCTTCCGGTCAGCAACAAGTATAAATCAATAATAAAATAGAACAATTAGCTCACTTGGAGCTGAAAATGTAATGGGAGCTTGTACCTTTTTGTGGATATGATGGCAGTGGTTGTTCAATCCACACAGGCATTTTTTACATTATATCCACACAACTCAAAAGAAGCCTGACATTTATACAACAATTTCTCACTACTTATGGTTGACGCTGATGTTGATTAATGTGCAATGAGCTAATTTCAGATATATCTATCTCTAAACTATAGTATATCTGAAAAGGGGGAAGAAAAAACCCATCTTAAAAACAAAAACTGTGCACTGATCTAATTCAAACTGTCTTCCATTTTCATGAAAGGTACCATAACATTAAAAATCTAAGAAGTGGAGGAAGAATTTTCTCAATACTCATTTTATTGTCTAAATGTAATCCTTTAGACCTCTAAAGCCTCAATCAACCACCACCACTCGGAAAACAGAAAAAAAAATGATGTAACCGAGGGGGCAAAACTCAGGGCAAAACGGTATCATTTCAGCTTTTGCCTCTACTAAAACGTTTTTGTGTCTGATTGGCCATATGTTTTACATTAGAGTTTTAAAAAAATCACTATTGATCTGCACAGGAAGGTGGAGATTTTGATTCCCCTTTTACATTCCACAAGGACAAGGTAAATCTGGTGTTTATTAATGTATGGGCTTACAATTCACCTCCCTCTGCAGTTCCTCCTTTGACCGGATGGGGGTAGTAAAGGCCCGCGTAAAAGCCATCTTCCCTCCTCAGCAGCGTGAGGTGTGAGACTAATTTGTCCGAGCAAGAGGGTGATTAAAGGAAAAGTATTGACACCATCTGCTCTGTTTTTTTGCTTATCTTTATTTACAACTTTACATCATCAGCGCAGGTTGATACGATCAGAAATGAGCAACAGGTTGTTGCTGCCTTGTGGGAACTGTTATGAAAGGAGCCCCACAGCTTCCAAACAATGTTACATTTTTCCCTTCTTTTAAAACTCTGGCCTCACATTCACAGTTGGATCTTTCGTTTTACTCATCTGGCCCAGAGCTACTGACAAGGACTGGAAATGTGACTCCGTGGGCCAAAAAAAATAATGAGATAGACTATCCCATTCACCACACACACATAAACATGCATGTGCCATCTGAGTGGGAAGTGTGTTTGGAAATAAACGCCAGTGTTCTGAGAAGAAACTCAGGCGGAGCTGCCGTATGTTTAGAAACTGTATAGATGGTAGAAAAGCATACTTTTCCCCCCCATACGTTTTACAAGTAAAAAAACGTTAAAATTAAGTTGTGAACTGTTTCTACATGCAGAAAACAGATATGAAAAACTTAATAAAAAAAAAAAACCCATAGTGGTCAAATGCTGGAAAAGTATAACCAGGTTCTCTGTTGAAAATGTGATCTCCTGGTATGCTGGTATGTTGTTTTAACATGACCGAAGCATGTTCACTGACAGCTGCTCGGCCCCATGTTATTGCCTGAAGTTAAGTCATTGCACAAATTGTGAGAGAAACACAGCTGTATATTTTTCTATCATCTCCCACCAGCTCCAAGCAGTCAGTAGATCACCATGCTGGTCACACATGATGCATCTTCATCTGTCCGTCTTGGAATCACTTTTGCCGTGATTCCTGGTGAGGCCGTCAGATCCAAGAAGAGATGCACTAAAGCTCAAATTGAGAATCAAAAGCTGTTTTCTATTAGAATGTTTCTCCTGTTTGTTTGCAGCATGTTTACCAGCAGTGTTATGTTGGATTGCTAAGTAACACCAGTCTGTGTCTGGAGATAGAAGGTTTTATTTGTCTTTTCACCACTTTGGTTCTAACTGAAGCGTCTCATGAGCTATCAGATTGATTGCCATGAAATTTGTCTTTGTCTGTTTTGATGTTGTAAGTTTTGTTTGGATCTTGAAGTCCTTCAGGATTAATTGTAATAACTGCCAATCCTTTAGTATTACCATCGTCAAGTAAAGAAATATGTTTCCCAAAATCAGTTTTTGGCTCAATACCTACCAAGCTAATGGAATTCCTATACACTCCAGTGGTACTCTGTCTGCATAGTGCCAATTAGCAAATGTTAGCACACTAACACAATAAACTACGTAGGTTAACGTGGTATTGTTACATGCAAAAACATTGTATCATAGCATAAAAATGACTAAAACTACCAACAAGGCCGCCAGAGTAGGTATGAACCGTTGACTTTATATAAAGACGGATGATGTAAAGGTTCCTCAAAAGAGAAACCATAGCATTTTGACTGCCATCTGGTGGTAGGCTGCAGTATAAATCATAAACCCCTCCTCCTCAATTATGTCAAGTAGTACTCAGGCCAAATTAAAAACTCAAAGTGCACCTTTAATAACATTTTCCCACGACAGCAGTCCTCATTTTCCCGATGTTTTGGGGTTGTCTATTTTTCATTTATGTCAATGGTGTGAACCACAGAGGATGTTTCATCCAAATCTACTTAATACTGGCTACCATGTCAATTCATGTCAAATAATTGTATTAATACAATGCTATTTCACATCAAATGACATTAAACATGCTTAGAATGAACTGTGATCCCTAACAAATTTAGTTACTAACTAACAGAGCGAACACCTGAGAAACCTCAAAGACAGACATGAGATAGCGATATGTAACATGTTATTTCTGTTATGAGAGTGAACTAAGCCTTTAAACTTTTGTTTTGATACTCCCATCGGCTGCCTCAGTTTAATCTTTCTGTTTCTTTCTGTCTCTCTCACGCCCACTGTCAGGATCTGCCCTTGTCAGTTTCAGTACATGATCTAAGGGATTATCAACCAGCGATACTTGGCGCTTGTTAATGATGTCATCATTAGGTCCCTGTTGGGATGCTGAGGTCAGCCGGGGAATGATAAACGGCTTTTAGTTAAACACCAGTATCGTGTTGTTAACCCCTACATTGGCAGCACAAACAAGATTGCTGTGTTTTTGGAGGATGCTGGTCTTGGGAGACTTGGCTGTGGTAGCATTTGCTGTTCCAAGAGTCTGGGCTTCTGTGGGTGGGAGAGAGAAAATCAGCACAATGTGTGACTTGGAAGAAATGAAACTATGGCCATGACATCTTCCTTAAATTGTCCGTTGAGGTTTCAGTAGGTTGGTCTTTTTGTTTTCGAGCCACGCTAATACTAAGTAGTGGGGTAAGTACTGGGTTGCACTCGAGTATTCTTGTATGCTCAAGAAGGTTCTTGACTAAGTGAAGGGATCCTGAAGTCTTGTGGCAGAGATGATAAGTAATCATTGATGCTGTTTTGCTTTAAATGTGAAGCAAAAGTATTTGAAAGTTTCTTTCTTTAATGGGAGACTATTCTCTCCAGAAGGAAAGGAGATGCCATTCCACACTTCCTTATGATGCATCAATAGACAAACAACGATTAATAATCAACCTAGTCAACATTTCAGGTGTTTACTGAGCTGTCTGGTGATTAAATGATGTATGAAGAAGTTTGTCTTTTGAAGAAAAATCAACATTTTTAGCAGGATGATGTTCTAGAGTCAGTGTTGTTGAAACTTGAGAATAATGACATAGTCACAGTGGAATATAAGGATATTGGTATAGGGATACATTAACATTAACATTAGTTAATGCAGTTAATGCAACATTTACTAACAGTTACTTTTTTTCCCCAACTAATCATATTCTAACAAACATTCATACATCATATCATGGATTGAAACCTTACAATCGGACATGTTTTCATCTTTATACTAGGGGTCAAAAGAGCACAAATAAACAAGCTTGATAAGTTGCACTGTGCTTTTATGACATCAAAGCTGAGTGACACATGCAGTGACTCCTTTCGCTGACTGAAACAGGCGTGCTTGTCTAAACCTACAGCTGTCTGCAGATGTACTGCTGTGCTCATAGGACGGGGAAGCCCCAGTCTGAGCTCACTGCTGTCGATCAGCTGTTTGCCTGACTCAGCACGTAATCTCCCTCACCTACAGCTGGTGACTGACACTTCAGCACCCTCCCTCTGAGCCCCTGCACCTCACACCCTCTGCTAGGGGTGTAACATGTTTGTGTGTGTGTGTGTGTGTGTGTGTGTGTGCGAGAGTGTGGACATGGATGACCCTCGCACCTGCAGTGGCACTGACATCAGCGCTGCAGCTTTTGGAAGAGCTTTCTAATTAGACCTGGCTGCCCTGTCATCACATGCTGCTGTTATCCTCTGAGCAGATGTCTCTCTCACACACACACACAGAAATGGTCACGCCCTACACAGGTGTCCTCAGCTAAGGCAAATATCATAGCAACTGTTCAGGAAGATGACAAGACAAAACACAAAACAACAAATGTAGCATTAAGAAGGATGCTGCAGACAAGCAGGGCAAGTTCTTTTCCTTTATTAACATAATATTCATTTTCTAAATGTATTTTTAGTATAGTTATTTTTTTCTCTTGAAACTGACCACGTAGAGAAGGTAATTTGGAAGAATAGCACAGTGCTGCTTAAAGTGAGGCCAAAGTTCACCTGTCAGAAGTCTCAGTTTGAGTGGCCAGATGTTTTTGGAAAAAATAATGGTGATGATTGAAATAAGATAAAACGCATTATTATCATCATCATTGTTTATTCTTGTTGTATTCTTTGAAGTAAAATAGCGCTTTGATTATGTAACTTGCCTATTTTCACTTTGAATCCTAACCCCATTTTTGACCGTAACAACATAATTCAAGTGATTTAGGCCAATATCTGAAAAAAGATTGAGTAAGGGAAACATGAAAACATGTATTTGAGTTCTGAATTTTTTCTGAAGAGTTCAGAATTTAATTCTTCAGACAGATGATAGAGGTTTGATTGTCTATTGGAAGTTTCTGTCATAAACTAACTCAGCTTAAAATTTTTATAATAGTTAATACCTAAATTGTGTCAATGGAGTCTCAGTTTTTAAAATGTCAACAAACTCTAACATCTGTAATTTTGCATAACTCTGCAACCAACAAATACAGTTGCCCCAAACACCTGGGGTATGGTTATCGAGTTAAACCTTCAAGTTATACATACTCAGTACAATCAATAGGTCAAATAACATGCACAGACAAACCCAGAGAGTATGCATCTCTGCAGTTTCTTCAGTTCTTTCGGCCTATTGTTTTGGATTTGCAGCCTATAAGTTTACTGTTTAGGATAAACTGACCAGTAGTTTAGAAGCTGGAGGAGGCCAACAATTGAGCATACTGTAGTCGGAAATGAATATCAGTGACATTTGACAGGTGGCCACGTGCGCAACTCCGAATGAATGCTAATTTTACTCACAACATCTAGTAAATCAACTTCAAAAGGTGACATTTAAGGCAAAAAAAACCCCAAAACAAACAACTGCTGTTCTACATTATAGAATTTCTTTCCATGTTCCAGTAACTGAGGTTTATGTGGAGGAGGTCTTCACTCTCTCTGAATTACAGTGGCAAAACAAACACAACAATGGTATCAAATGATTCTCCAACACTCCAAAATTATATTTATATTTCCATATTACTTGTAAATATCAAATAGCCTGCCATATGGGTATAATAAAACCACGTAAAGCTATTGCCCTGTGGTCAAACCTAGCTTTCTTCATTTTTTTGCCATTATTGGTAGTGATTCCCAAACTTGTAAGTATTTTTGGATTATGGTTTATATTGATTTTGATATAGTTTCAACCTGTAACCCTACCTGAACCCAGAGCGGCAGCACCCCGTGTGACCGCTGATTGCTAATCATCAGCGGGTGACTAACCTGGCAGAACGCTGATTGTGGCAGCTGGTAGTGATTCAGCAACATAGACCAGTTTGAATTTTCAAAACCACATGAGCAAAATGTGTTACTGGGAAATGAACTCTTCTTAGGTCAAGATCACAAGCATCACACAGCACAATTCGTGGTGCATTTAAAGGGATATTTTGGTTTTGTAAAGGGTTTATTACTGAACAACGTTTTACGCCCTCGCATGACGTAAACTGGTAAAGAGGTGGAACTGCAAATTACAAATTGTTTTTTCAATTTTTCTTCAGGATTAGACCTTAATTTTTTTACACAGTACACTCAGCATCCTTGCCAACTTTAACTTATTCACTTTGGTTGAAAAAGGCTACACACGGACCCGCCCTCCCTGTCAGAAGGCCGGCTGTATATAGACACAAATTACTGCCTATTGCTAATATCCCTCGTAATTACAGGTTCAGCGCCGCGCTAGAATTCACTGATTAGCCTGAAAAACGCAAACTAGAGCTGTCAGCGTGTCAAAACTGGGAATTTCCCAGGCAGGATCCAACTGAGTACGTTTTTGAAGCGATGGTTAAGTTTAGATTTTTCTGACAGTGTAACATTAGTCGTCAACCAATGTGAGCTGACAGTGATAAAGGTATCACATCAGTTTTGTTGCATCTGTGCTTTCTCCACATTACGTTTAAATATTTTTGTAAATGGTCTGGACGAAAATTGAGCTAGAAAAATTACAGCTTTTTCCAAAAACAGCTTTTAGTTGTTTGCATGACGAAGAACACAAAGGGGTCATGATTGTATTGTTTCATGTGTAGTGGAGGACATGCAGCCAAAGTAAGACAGAGGAAAACAATAAAAAAAAAATGGGGGTTTCCTTTTACCCTCACTGGCACTTTTGTCCTTCTTCCGGCTGCTGTTTTGACTTATCTTTTAGGCGTCCTTTGACATCCATCTGGAGCTGCTTGCCCCGACAGGCAGCCACCTGTGACCTGTGTGAACCTGCTGTGGCCTGAGCCGGAGACTGAGGGCTGGCTCCCGCACACTGTCTTAATACAATACTCAAATCCAGTGTGCACACTGAGGGACTTATTGTTAAAAGTAATCATTCCCGCTTTTAATCACCGGCCTAAATCAATCCCTTTGAATACAAGCTGTTGGTGTTGTGACTCAAAAGCAAAGGTTAACTAAAAAGATATGATACATATAACTAGCAGGATGTATCCCTTCCCCATAGCTCACCCCCTGCAAAATGCTTCCAGCCCCAAGTTAATGTGATATTCAAATGCTTTGACCTTTCATGACATATCCTTAGTGACAGCATTCCAGTTTTGATTATAATATCTGTCATCATAATTTCATATTTACCAAATAATTTGCTCACCAGGGATATTCTTCATAGCAATGTCATTAAAATTACCCTTTTAAAAATGATCTTGATCAAGATCTGGATAATCTCCAAAGGTTAATTTAGTCAAGACCTACCTCTGCTAAAAGTTTTCATGAAAATCCATCCATTTGTTCTTGTGTGAAGTTGCTAACAAACAAACAAACTCATAGTAGGAAAAACACAACTTCATTTTTTTCATCTGGTAGTTGCAAGCCTGATATGAAAAACGAGATTCCATTTAGTGTAAAGACTAACTTTGGAACAGCATTTGATCTTGATAACAGCTCTGACCTGTCAGGACATGGACAGGGGAACTCTGAGGGTGTCCTGTGGTACCAGAACATTGCCAGTGGATAGTTTGGGTCTTTCGCAGCCTCTGTTCCATCCATGGTTCTGTTGCATCCCATGAATTCTCAATTAGATTGGGAAGTCTGGAAGCCAAAGCCATGGGCTCCTGCTCTTGTTCCTCGAAAAATTCTCGAGTGGTCTTTGTGGTCTGCTGTAATATTTAGTTGAGTGGTACGCATCAAAGTAACATCCAAGAATGGCGGGACCAGTGTTTCCCAGCAGAACATTGCACTGTAATGAAATAATAACTATTACTCACTTCTCTTGACCACGGTTTTAATGTTGCGGCTGATCAGTGTAAAGCCCAAGTGAAACTGGAACTTTCCAAGCCTCATTCAAAATCGCATTGGCATTTGTAAGACAATCAATCCGGCCTACAAACATACAGTATCGCTATTTTCAAATGAAGCCTTTTGAATGGACACTGTTGGCCGTGAGCCGCAAAGGTTCAAGGGTTATGGTTAGAGGGGATGCATTCACCTTTGACATGGCTGCAACTGCAGCGGGACAAGACAATAAATCATGACAACAGCTGAGCAGGGAGAGTCTTGCAGGAATACCTGACACGGAAGACGTTCAATAATAGAAATTTACAAGCTGCTGCATCTTCATGGGAGCTGCATTTTTTGGAGGCTGCTAAATGCTAAAAAGAGTTGTAAAGTTCAACAACGATGTAAGGACTTTACATGACAGGTAACTTTCACCTATTAGTCACCTACAGTGATCTTGCATCACGCCTGTTTCCATGAGCTACTTTTAAAAAGATTGTGTCACGCTGATTTTGTTTCGGTGGAACTTTACCTTGTGTGTTTCTGGCAGTACATCTAAACTGAATTGCACTCTGTTACTTCACCGGAGGCTCGTTTTTAACTTAAAATATCAACAACTTGGAAATCAGCAATTGGATCTACGACCACAAAGAAATCCAAAATGTAATCTCTCACCTCTTTTTTTTCTCTCTGGCCTAATCTGTCATGGAGAAATTAGTCTAATTATGCATAAATAGATAATTGGACAATTGCTTTGGTGAATTTACCTCATTTTGTTGGTCTAAATGGGTCTCGTTATGGCTTTACGTCAGCAGCGCAGACCACAGCCTGATCCATAACTCAGATGATGTTATCGAACCCGTGTGATGCACAGGTTTCACTGGTTCTACACCAGCACGGACAGAGGAAGAGAGGTGAAGGGATAAAGGCACGCCATAAAGAATGGAAGAAGAGAGAGGATACTAGATCCACCTTGAGTAGGGGACTGAGTGCCTGTCTTAATCAAGGAAGGTTGCTTCATGGGAATTATGACCATGGTTCTACTGTGCCATAGACAATCAGATTCCTCGGCTCAAACTCTGTGTAATTACTTTTGCATTATGTGTAGTAGAGGGTCAGTCCTCGCCCAGCTAGGGTCTCATACCCAGCCTCCACGCCTTCTCTGTTCATGCTCTGCTGGCAGACGCGTAGATAGCCCAGATAGAAGGATATGACATTTCTGCAGCCGTCGGTCTCAAGCCATTACAAATAGAATTATGTCACGGTCAACTGTGTGCTATCTGATTGTGAGTAATGGTAAAAAATCCCCTCCCACGTATGCTAATGCTGTTTTCGCAGCCCCTATTGGGAGGGATGCGGCAGTGCCAAGAAGTACAGGGCTTGAGGAAAATGAGTGGGCGAGGCAAGCGGTTGATGTTTTTCCACTAAGATATTAGAAAATGAGCTGAGAGAGCATTTAAAATGAATGCATACAGGCAACATGCTTTACTGCTGTATATTCAGTCTCTGACCTGGAGGGCAGGATTTAAAATCCACTGATATGAGGAAGCGGAGCCCCATTCTACGCATTAACTGTAGGCTCTCCTCATTGATATAAATGGGTTAGACAAAGTGATAGCAACACATGTCAGCAGCACCACAAGTTGGCTTCCACATGACCACAGTTGAATCAACACCTCCCAAAAACAGTTTTTAGCAGAAAC
>KV751339.1:10109645-10126038 GCA_001698575.1 Mola mola
AGGCTGCATTGACTTCAGATGTCTCTAATAATCAGGCAACTGAGTGTAAAAACCCCACCCAATCATCAATTTAACAGCAAGACTTTGCTTCAAATTTTAAGTCAGCTTTTGCTTTGATTGGTTGTGGTAGGGACAGAAATGTTGAACCGGTATAAATATTTCAATCTTCTTTTTAAAAAAAAAAAAAAAAAAAAAATCCCTTTGTGGAAATATGATGGCTCTGATAGATTTATGAATGTGCGACTATGCTCCTCTGAGTGAGCTGGCGCTTACCCTGCACCGTTACACCCTGACTAGTCTACTATACGCTGCACAGTGGCAAGTTCTCACTGGAGTAATTCAGACACACATGTTTGAACCAGGCACAGATTCCCAGGAAGAAGAGGACCAACTTGTAGAAGGTCACCTAAAAATTGACCTATCAGAATGGTACGTTTTGTTTCTACAGCATTAAGACCCACCCCCGCAAGTCTTCAGGGATGGTTCCCGAGATTTTTTTACATAGTAAAGTTATTCTTTTGGAGACTGTTACCTGTGGATTGCAAAACAAAAGCAGAAATCCATGCAGCTTTGAAAAGTAAAGAGAAATTTCCTCACGCTATAACTGAAGAGCATTTGAAATTTTTCTTTACCTGTATGGTTGACTTCTTACTTACTTTCTGTGGAATGTACAGGCTAATATGAGGAATATTGACGTACATTAAATAGATGAGCCAGAAGCAAAAATGACCCCTGATGAACAGTGTGGAAGTATCTTAAGCCAAATTTTCCTCTGAGAGCTGGACTTTGAGCAAATGATCACATGAGGACAAAGGCTTGACAGAGAGCTGAGGTCGATGACGTAACTGCATCTTTCTTTGTAGGCGAAGCCTTGAATTCAGACAGTTGGCCTTGGACACGCTTAGTTACATTTAAAAGATACCAAAGGAGACATTTTCTTACCAAGTCTGAGCAAATAACCCAGCAAGACAACAATATTTGTCTTCCAGCGGCAGATATCAATGAAATAACAGAGTCAGCATCCCTCCGGCCTCTATCCTGACCAAAGGATGGCTCATTCTAACACTCACCCACGCACACACACACACATTCAGAGAGGCGCACACACACGTAGGTGTACCAACCTTTGCCAACACGACAGAAACAGAACAAGAGGAGATATGACTTGTCTTCTGTAAACAGAGACAGACGTTCCAGGGTGTTGAGGTGACGAAGTTAACGTTGTTTTAACAGAGGCTGCATATTCAAAATATTTCTCATCCTCTATTTTAGGCCAGCAAAGCTAGCAGTAACCACCAGAGGTAAAAATATTTCTTTGAGTGCGGTGCAAGACCTGAGTTAGAGGGCTGTCCCAGGACGTGCCAGAATCAAGACAAAATCAAGTTTTGCACAGAAACTTTGGATAATTACGACTAAATAGGCAACAGCTGAGAGTTCAAGTTAGAAAAAAAAAGACTAAAACTGTGAATAATTTAGTTAATCTACTTCATCAGGATGGGTGTGGTGGGATCAGATTGGACTGACAGTGCTCTGTGCAAACAAAACCAAGTCATCAGATTTCATTTCAAATACAACTAAACTGTGGTTAGTTAATTGAGGTATGACATCCCTTTTTCCAAAGCAAGCCTGCCCGTCAGAATAGCTCAAACAAAAATGCACGTACATTATTCTTTTCTCTTCAAAACACTTATAACTTGGTCAGATTATGTAGGACACCATCGCCGATGGGGACGCTTATTTGTTTGTCCTCTAAGAAGCTTTGTTTAGGATTCGGTTACAGTGTTGAATGGTGATGCTCTGTGATTATTTAGGTGCATTTCCAGGTCTTTTGCTTTTTCTTTAGTTCTCTGGGTTCCTGGTCCTACTTAGCGATGTCAGCAACCTCTCTAATCTGTCAGCAGCTCATGTGTAGCTGCTGTAGTCGGCTGGATCAGATGACTAATTCTCTTACTAAAGTATCTGCTTGTGGTGACGAACGGCTTCGAGAATCATTAGCTGTTCCAGGCCGCTTTGAGAAGAGAGCTTTAACATCTTCCAGCTCATCCTTTTGGTTTTAATGTCCACAAACCTAACTGTTCCGCTTCAACTAGCCACGGTAATGTTGGCGCATTTAGCAAATAAAATAAAATGAATGTACTGCATATACCTTATTCTTATTTTCAGAAGTGCAAAACAGCTGTAACAACCGAGTTAAAGAAAACTTAATTTTGTGAGATGGACACAAAAACAACTTTAAATAAATGCTCATGTTGTTGCAGGTCACTCAATGTGTATTCTTTTTTTTTGTTTTTTTTTGTTTGTTTTTTGCTAAAAATGCTCCAGGTCACTCAATGTATATTCTTTTTTTTTTGTTTTTTTTTGTTTGTTTTTTGCTAAAAATGCTTGCAAAGTTTGCTATTTTTTCAATAATTAACTGGCGCCAAAAATGCAGAGCATGAGGCAGAGACAATAACAAGTATTAACAATGATTTATTTTAATGAAAAAAAAAAAAAAATCTGTGCGACTAAAAACTTCAAAAAGTAAAACCAGACTGTGCTGACAGCAAGCAGCCAGGGAAGAATTTTCCACAAAAATAGAGCAAATCAAGGCCAAAAATGAGAACATTTAACTAGAAAAAAAACACAGCCATAAAGGGGAATCTCACGAACGAAGGCAATCCAGTGAGCCAAACCGGAAAGAAGAACGTGAAGCACAAGAGGAAAGAGTTATAAAAATGTAGAAGGCAAATTTCCATGAATTTCAGATGAAGCTACATTTTACCACATGGATAAATTAGCAAGCCTGTTAATATTATCTAAAGAGCAGAGGCTTAAATATTGTGGAGAACAGGCGGATCCTGCCTGGGTGAACGAAGGTGGGCATGAAAGAGTGAGCAGAACTGTCAGTCACGCCCACAGAGGAGGAGAAAGACAAGAGACATATGGAAAAGGGCAAAAACAGGAGAACAAGAGGGAGGACAGGTGAGTGAACTGCCAAACCAACGAAGTTATACCTTCATGATGCACAAAATGATGTTAAACTTTAGTCCAACATTCTCCAACCATGCCATAAGAGTGGACATGTCTCAGTTACCCAGCATGTCCTGATGAAGGCCATTAGTCCTTAGCATTTAGTGAGATGGAAAAAAATAAATTGAAACTGAGATTTGCCCACTATATTTTGAGATCTGCGTGTGCTACCTCTGTATCCAATAGGTATATAATGTTGGGGATGTTTGCCATTCTATTGTTTCACAAAAACAAGGGGTTTTGAGTGTTTATTTTCAGAGTTTGCAGGTGAAAAACGGTTGATTGCCTCTTCCACAAATGTCACTTTCTCAATATTTTTGCACCCCTGCTGTCTTGTGTGTCATAAGTTTATAAGTGAGAGATAATTTTAAACAATATCTGTTTTTGTGTTTTATACCATAAGTACACTGGTAATTACATGTCTTACTGAGAAGCTGAACACAAGTACACCTGAGGCCCATTTTTCATGATAAAACCACATAATTACTATGTCGATTTCTTAATCGTAAATGTACGATTTATTAAATTATTTATTATGCTTAATCAGTGACAAAGTAGCATACATCTCCATCCCAGTGTCTTTGTTTCAGGATTTGGTCAGACAGTATATCTGGTATCTGTCACGTCCGTTTTGTTGTCTTATGGAGGTTCTAATGTCTTTGGAACCTTAAAGCTACATCAGTCCTTGCTCACTTGATCCTATGTAAGTGAATTTCTGATTTATTCTTATCCAAGAGTGTCCTCATCTCACTTCGCTACATGTTACGGTGTGTGACATCCGGATTCGCCTCTGAGAGATGTCTTGTTGCTCCAAACCAAAGGCCCATAACATCTCAAATAAGCAAATTAGTCCTTTTTTTTTAACATTTATATGTAATAAATGGATGTGATGCATTTCTATTTTGTATTTTATATTTCATCATTATAAGCTGTAGTGGTTCAGAAAATAGTTTACTCAGTAAAACATGTTTCACTGTGTCTGGGATTGTATCAGATCTGGGTCTCTCCTGTCACTGGGTCACCCCTGATTGGAGAAGCTGACCGCAGGCTTGGCAGTGGTATCTCATTATTTCTGAGCGGTTGAGCCAACTATGCACTCAAGCAATAGTACAGCGACAATTAAAGGCTTGCAAAAGCAAAGAGGTGGATGCGGTAATTTGCATTAGGTAGAACTTGAGCAGAGAACTTGGTTGTGACTACAATATTTTGACCAAGAAAAATAATCAGTCCATTCATAATTGTCAATGCTTTGCTATTTCCTTTCATGGCTCTTCAAAAGTGAACTTTAACTCAACTTCTGGTAGGACTTTAGGCCTTTCAAAGTCCTACCAGAAGTAATGAAGGGGTGGGGCTTAGGATCAATACCTTAGCCCACCACCAGAGGTTGATCAAGATGCTTTGGTCTCACTTTGGGGTGTTCTCATGCCGTCTATCTTTACACATGGTCTATTTGTGAAAATTACAACAGGAGTGACATTTTGCCTCCAAAAATCTGCTTTGTGTTCATTTAATGTTTTCCAGAATTACCTGTTCTGCACAACGAACATTAAGTCTGAAGGACAAGTTAGATGAATCGTAAAGTTGGGCACCAAAGCTGTCTCAGAATCCAAATGTAACTGTCAGTAATTGTTGAATGTATGAGGTTCCCATTGGGCTTGCAAATCTCAGAATTTAAAAGTCAGGCTTGTACCAGTTTTAATTGAATTTAGTGTCAAATTTTGGAATTGATACTCACCCAACTCAACCACCAGTCACCTAAAATCCTATCTGCAGAAAATGAACATGACTTTCCTTTTGGAGCTGAAGACACAGGTCTGTTTTTGGAGATTCCCTGAGGCCATGCATGAGTGACAAGACATGTCAAGGTAGGTTGTTTGTTTGAAAGGTTGACAGTAATGTAGGAGGACTGAGTGCGTCACTTTGAATTGTATTAGTACTGAAAGTGTAACTCTTCTCTTCATGTGAACCAGGGAGGAAGAAATAAGTGGAGCAAAGATGCCGTGACAAAAAGAAAACTTACCGAATATGTTTATGTGCCCCCTGAGTCTGAAATCCAAGATCTCCAGAGATTCAAATGCACTGAATCTGTAAATCCCCCATGGGTCTTCACGGTGGTGTAAATTAGAGTTCAAAGTGAAAAAAAAAAACAAGCCACTCCACCCCTGAAGCACACAACTGTGTGGCTCTCATTAAGCCTTCACACACACACACTCAAATCCACATGCATGCTGTGAATTTACATTTCCCTCAAGCTGAATTTTGATTTGGGGTTTTTACTTGTTTGTAACTAATGCAAATGCAAGTAATGCCGGAATATGTCCTAAAGGGAGGTGTGTGTCCTCCTGAGTGACCTGGTTAATTAAAAGCCAGTGTTGGAAAGGAACCACGGCGGGACCCTTGGAGCAGTAGATGTCCCAGAAGTGCAGCTTTGGCTGGGATTCAACACTTATAAAACCCCACAGAGGCCTTATGGCTGAGCAAGCAGGAGCACTGAGTCAGTGTTGCCGTCTGTAGTCATATATCAATTGTTCCATGTAAACCTATTCTCGTTTTAGCACTTTTGTGAAAATCATGGTCAAATCTGCCAATTTCTGTTACAGCTCCCTCTTTTATAGGATAATATAGCCTGATGCAGATAAATAGCTAAGGCTGCAGTCCAGGGGCCCCACATATGCTAGGGCCCCTGGATTGGCCAAACTATTTGTAAAATGAAAAAAAACAACCTATCTGGATTTGATCCTTATATGTCCATTAGAAACATTTTACGGAACGAAGACTCCGGGTAGACATGGGCCACATTTACCCAATCAGCAGCTGGCCTCGTGTGGCCATGTTCATAAAGTTAGTTTGGTTTTCGTCTCTCTCACAGCAGCGAAATGTTTGAGAGAAAATATGAAAATATGAAAATAATGAAATACTGCGACTGAAAGAACAGCATGACCAAGAGCTACGGAAGAAAACTGAGAGGATATTTTAAGGCTACTGAATATTCATCCAGTAGACAAGGCCACGATGATTCACAGCAAGCAGATCACGGGCTACGAAGAGTTGGCGCAGTTGAAAGCACACTTCAGCCATTCACCAGAACCCCGGAGATTAGTCTTAATGTGCCAGCCTCCACTAACCCCTCTGTGGCCTCACATGTTGTTGCGAACAGGGCGCATGAGGATGCAAAAAATGCTGCCTGTGGCTCAGATCCTGCACGGTCGGATTGAAGTGATGAACACGTGAGGAGATTCCGGATTAAGATGCAGCCTAAAACTTGTTAGAACAAAGATTTGGATGTGGCTGCCCCAGAGCTGGATTTTACCAGCTTCAGCTCACGATTTGGCGGTTAGATGTGTGAGCAGGAAGTCAATTACCAAGTCCACTTCCTGGGCACTGCAGTGCAGATTTTGGCTCCGAATGTCATCACCACAAATGATGGCAACGCTCGTATCCCAGATATTTTGGCTTCATTTTTGTACAAAGGGAGGAGGGAGTGCAATTCATCAATCTGCATGTCAATAGGTTCAACTGCGATGGAGGGCCCATGAATGCCAGCATTATATGATGAATTAAACCAATAAGTCTGCAAACAAATACATGTATGGCTGCTATAAGTGCAGAAATTTGCAAATGGTTAAACAAAATCCTGACAAAAACTACACTGGATTGTAGATTTTATTTCAGCAGATTGATTCAACATCAGTGCTTATGTCTGACAGAAAAAAGAGAGGACAGAGAAGATGCCAAAAAGAGAAGAGTTATAGTTTTATGATCAAATCAGAAAAGAATCATGGAGATTGCCCATGTTTCTGATGTATGCTACATGACAAAACCTCCAAAGCTCTGTCTGATACATCGATTATCCTTACCTAAAGTCCTGCAGGAGGGACCAGGGTCATTCTTAAGCAGTGTGTGCATACACTGTCAGTTGGGCTCAGAAGTCTCTAGAGAATTGTTATAATTTCATAAGGACATGTTTAAGCTCTTTGGCTTGGCTGCGTATGAGCTCATCCAATCTGATTGCCAGGGAGGAGGTGGGCTGGGCACACAGTGAATGTGCTGAGCTTGGCTAACTGAGAAGCCATGATAACGCTGATGTGTGTGTCATCACTTCATACTGGAGCTTGAGGGCTACAGTGCAACATCTTCTGACATGTAATGGAGATATCCATCGCTCAGAGAGGATGGACCCTAACAGACATAAAAACCAAAAGGAGAAATTACTGATCGCATTTAGTGCAAGTTAGCAAATATTGGTATGCTAACAATTATACGTATGGCTTCACAGGATCAGAAGCATGACTCAGTCTTGTAGATAATTGTGTAAATGTTGTTTCCCACCAGCACATTGGGTAAATGTGGACATTCTGCAGGCCCAAGTACGAGTTACCCACCGTGCCATGTTTCGTGCCTTGTTTTCTGTGTTTTACATTTTCCTGACAAAGAAGAAAAAAGTGAAGAGGGGGAAAAAAAGGAAATGTAGTTGGGCAGTCACAGCAAAGATGATTTTCCTCCTTCTAGTCAAGAAAAAGAGGAAAGATTCTTGGTCCGTCCAGTATTGAAAAGGAACATGTGAGTTCCACTGAATGATGTAGGAGCTGCTCTTGGCTGTTTCAGGCAGTGGTTTTGGATGATTGTTGCAGCCACTGCAGCACAGTTTCTTGGCAGTCTCAAGCCATATGTTGTCCTGGACTTGATAGTTTAGGTACTGGTGGTGTTCATACAGAATTAGATGTTGTGGAACAGAGTGCCATGAGATTCTCTCCCATTTCAACCTGGAACTGACATCGGCTGAGGTAATGGATTTCGCTGGCCCAACGTATATCGCTACAGGCGAAAATCTGCTGCGATCAGGGTCTGTCCAAATATCATCCCCCACCCCAAGAATGTTTAGCAAGCAGCATGAATACGTTAATAAGAGCCCATTAAAACAGTTTTTACACCTGCACATTTTTCAGACAAAAATCCATGCTGGGTTGGGGAGAACAAAATATTGGATGTCTGTGCAATACATTTTTCATGCTCTATATACTCTGCAGCAGAGGTCTCCAACCTTCCTGAGACTGAGGGCTATCGAAAGGTTGAGGAATTGTATGGAGGGCTACTCATGTCCTAATTTACCTATAAACTACTTAATATTATTTGTTTTTAATCATGTATCTAAGATTATATTTTTATTTACATTAAACAGGTAATCGACAGACATTCAAAAATGACATGTATTATTTATAATCATCAACATAGCCAACTTTTTTGGATCAGTAGCATTGTGTACTATTACACAAACAACATATATACAAGTTGAAACTGCT
The DNA here is from genome assembly GCA_001698575.1 of Mola mola. Lineage (NCBI taxonomy): Eukaryota > Metazoa > Chordata > Actinopteri > Tetraodontiformes > Molidae > Mola > Mola mola. Next base: position 10,117,955 of record KV751339.1, read on the forward strand.
GAAATTCTAATATTCTTGGAAAATTGCACCTCAATAGTTGTCACATAATAAAATTAAAAATGGGGATTAGTTGTTTCTGCACGTCTGCTATAAATTTGCTTTTTTTTTAACACAAAACACAGAAAGTAAAAGCTGTTAAAATTCAAATTCTAGTATCTTTGGAGACCAAACCTCAAATGCAGTCATGTAATATGTCACAAAAATATAAAGAATCAGATTTAATCTTAAAATATGAGAATCTGTTGGTTAAACATTTTCAAAATCTGTTTCATGTAATTTTGCATTTCCATTAACGTTCCAATATTAGTGGGAAGCCTGACATGGTGTAACTTGACACGGCACTGACTCGCACTTAAGCAAGTTCTGTGTTTGTCCCTACCGAAATTTATACAAGAACTAGGTAATGCGCAGCCCTAAGTGACGCTTCAGTTGCAGTTTTTGACTATTTCAAGGGCTTTGTGGAATGTCAGCTGTTTCTTTAAAGCTGCTTTGAGCTCACACGCCTTTTCTGTTCTTAATGTGCCGCCTAATGGGTAGCTGGTGTTAAAACTTGTGTCTTTTAGCCAAAGTTACAGCAGCCCCACAAATCAGACACACACTTCTTTCATTTACTTTAGTAAAGATAAATTGTCCCTTACATTCCTCCTGGAAGTGGTACATCTTCTGTTTATTCTCTGGCTTAATTTATCAGTCACCACCAGTAGAACTACGCCACCATTGTGTCAGTGTCTGGTTCACTACAGGCAGGCTCTCCACTGTTAGAACACAAAGGGGAGTCACTGGGGCACCAGCCCAACTTTGACCCGGCCATGAATTTTACGTTACTAAATTAAATTTCATGTCATCCAGTTCTTCACTTGTGCAAGCATTTATACATTAAAAGAAAGAAAAGTGGGGTGATAAGTGGTTTACTACTTAGCTGCAATCCATGGCTATTTTTAGAACGTCCACTGTGAGTGTCTCATCGGCTCCCCGCTGCCATCTCATTGACAAGGCACGCTCTACAGTATATCGACAAAAGATTCGTGTCCATTGTGCTTAAAAAACGATCACGTATGATGTTGTTATTTAGTGAGAGGTGTATAGGAACGTGAGCATGATGATATGTCAGTGTATCAGTGAGGACATGGTGGGAACTATCTATCTATCTATCTATCTATCTACCTAATCATTACCTTCTGCCATTGAATTACTACTTTAAATCATTAACTTTTAGCCACTTGGGAGCCGCACAACCGGCTGTAAACACAGCACTGATTTATTTTCACTAATGAAGTTATTATTGTTAGCAAAATGTCAGTAAATACTTATACATTTACCAACTCAGATGAGTTCTGGCCTGTTTCATGGTACTTTTCACTTAAAGTGTAAACCCAGATAATATGTGATATAGTCCCTCTTCTCTGGCCATTTTAATTTTGTTTGAGTTTGTATTTAGTTGCGAAAAGATACTTTCTAACGTGATCATTCCATCTGTTTTGGGCATGAAAGCAGCTGTCGACTGCTCCTAACAACACTAATGACAGCTGGGAGAGTGAATAAAAACAGCTGGAAAACATAAGCAATGAGTCGAGTCATGCTAGAAAGAGTTCAGAGGAACTACTTTCACAGGTGTATCCACAGGTTGACATTAAACGTAGATTTTACAGCCGTCATTAACAGACACTATAATTACATAATATATGATCTCCACAGAAGATATGTTTTGATCATATTTGTCCGTATGTGTGTGTGTGTGTGTGTGTGTGTGTGTGTGTGTGTAGGATTACGCAAAACTCAACTGGATGGATCTCAACTTGGTGGGAGGATGGGGAATGGGCCAAAATGTTCATGTGGATCCAGAAAAAGGGGCAGATGTGGGAATTTTAATGATTTGTCATGTGTGTTGTCAATGTGTTGAAGGACTGAAAAGGGTTAATACAGCTGTAAGAGCAGTGCAGCTTACAGCGCAACACACCCCACAGTTATCTCGCAATTCACCTTCAAAACGGAGCAGTTATATGCATGTTTTTAGTGAAATGAATGAGTTATCACCTTTGCAAAACTGCACCATTTGATCAACAGACACTGCAGCTACAGTTCAAGTTAAATAACTGTGAGGAAGTAACAAACTATACTTTGTCTCTGGCTTTTAGTGTTGAGCATAGCATAAATGGAATAAGTATTAGAGCTGATTTAGGGACATGATAATAGTTAAAATACATGAAATAAGACTAGAAATTATGCTAGAAATATATAGAGTTGTAAAGATTTTGTTCTCTCACTTGTAGATTGATTGCTTTGCGCCAACCCAGAGAGTGTTTCCTGATTTGAATCCCTGGGGTTCATCTGCGGCCTTATATGAGAGATAGTCCCAGCTAAATTACGCTCAGGTAACACCTTGACCTCTGAGAGACCAACGAGAGGACCAGCAGTGTGCAGGGCAGGCATGTGTTTCATTGATTTGCATGAAACACAACCTTGAAGATTGGAAAATGGAGAAAAAGATGAGCTGTACAGGCGAGGGGAACAAGTCAAATCCAACAGAAATTGGGAGGAAAATATGCATGAATTCAAATACAGACAGTTGGAAAGTAAAACCTACCAAACAACACCACATATTTATGCATACAGGCATTTTTGTATATAAATGGCCTCAGTTGCATTCCCCTGTGCACAAAAGCTCATACACCAAAAACATGTATTTTTATCTAGAACTGAAATTTAGGGTCAAGTGAGAGAAGAAAGGAGAGTTCACCTTGGGGGTTCTGATTCAATAGTAGATTGACACACTGTAGGTCCAAAACCACACGCAAACAGTGAAACACATTACAAACCTGAACTCCAGCAGCAGTCGCAGACCAACAGGCCTATTTGGGTTCATTTGTCGCTGGAGTTGCTCCCTAAAGGCAGCCACGCTGTTCTCAGACGTGTTGGGGCCACGCAAAGTTTGAATTAGACTAGGCGCCCGACTGAAACCACTGGGGTAAAATTAGGCACGAGGGCCGGCGCTCTCTCACAGCCTCTTTTAGAGGATTAGATGACGTTTAAAGTTATTGGAGGACTAATATGCATGATTACAACGGCTGATTATTGGGCAAAATGGAGGTGTGTTTTATGGGCTCACCTAAAGGAATGGGGCAAGGGTTTGGGGGAAGTGCTCTCAGAAGGGTTTAAGGTAGTTTAAGAAGCTCACTAAAGGCCCAGGGTGAGATTATAATGCCTTATTTAACACTCGATCTGTGGATAGCAGGCAGTGAACTGTTAGTGAACCTTGATGGCAGGCATTACAACAATGTGTGCGAGTGGTGGCTGGCCATTTAGTTGCTTTTTTGTAGTCTCTAGTAGTGTTTTTCTTAGAGTGACCTCCAGGGCAGATCTTTACAAGTCAAATCTGGCCAAAGTATCAAATGACGAGAACGGGCGCCCAAATGAAATGGGGACACTTCCAGACTGCGAACCAAACTCTATTAAGTTCATTGAGGATTCGTCTGCAAAGATGATGGAACCGACTGGTTTCTGTCTCTTCGGTTAATTTCCCACTGAAAGTTGTAGCATCACTTTTATTGAAAACAGTGTTATGAAATGAAAAAAGGAAAAGTGCTCTGTGTTCCTGCTAGCCATCAAAAACATCTGCTAAGGAAAATGCAGGAGCAGCTAAACCAGAACGTCTTGTTGGTGGCCCTTAATGATAAAAAAAAAGAAGAAGAAAAACAGGCTAGGAAAACACTTCTGTGTACTAATTGGACCAGTAGCTGTGGTAACTGAGTGACATCATGTCATCATTAACAGGTGCCTCATCCGGTTGGCTGCTCATGGGAAAGTTTTAATTAAAGCTTCCTGGCCTCCAGTCTGCACCAGTGCTGGCCAGTGATTTGTTGCTAGTTATGGACTGTTGTCAATGTTTATGAGGTGGCAGACAGACGGGAGGCAGGCCGCTTGTTCCCTTGCAGGGTCGGAGTCAGAGGTCAGGGTGGGGGAGAGCGAGAGGCTGACCAGAGAAGAGCTCAATAAACTGGAGGAAATGATGCTGGAACTGTTTGCTTCCTCCGCCATGGAGATCATGTTTTCAAGCCTGTTTGTTTGTCTGCTAGTCATCAAGGTGTCTCATGTAACACTACTTGACAGATTTCAGTGAAGAGAGCTGAAAAGTCATGTCATGAGCCACCATATAGCCATGAATTTAGCTATGGTGATTCATATCTCCAGGAATAAATGTAATTATCAGCAGAGAAGGAATCCAAACTTTTCACCTATGTCAAAAAAAAAAAAATTGTAATTATTTGCCCCATTTGTGGTTGAGTTTTGTAGTATGCCTACCAAACTCAGAAGCGCAGAACAAATCCTGATATGATAAACGATGATATGATAATGGTAAATGAGTTGAAATTGTGTCAGTTAAAATTGTTGCAGAATTCAACCAAAAAACTCCTTTGAAAATCACTACCACTGAAAAATACCACTGTCAACATGTCAGCACGGCAATGTACCTCTCACACTATTTATTATGCTCGGTATATTGTTCCATTATTTAAGTATACTCTGGTAAATTGTTTTTCTCTTAGAATTATTCTACATCATTGTTCTGCTCTTAAAGCAAAACAAAATAATTAGTTAAGCATAGTTTTACAGCATTTGAATTATAATTTTATTTGTGCGATTGTTATTTATATGTGCACTTAAGTGTCCCTTGCCGAGATGTTGTGTTTCTCTTTGCCTGTGGGAGAATGTTGGTTCCACCTTCCTGTGTTTGGTGGGGACATGTATTGTTGTTACCCAGAGAGAGGGGGAAAAAAAAAAGAAAAGGAGATGTGGTGAGCTGCTAGAGGCACGTGCACATATACTGTTATGCCAGGTGGTGTGATTAAGGACGACTGAAGTAATTATTAGAGATTATTATAGCCATTGCAGTTGCAATGTTACCATACACACTACGCACTAAAAGTGAGTTTTGCCACACAGTTGTTGCTGTAAATTATGTTCTGGTTTTTACTTCTCTCTCTTATTGTTATGCTTTTCAGTGTTTTCTGAAACATACTGTATTTGTTCCCTCTCACAGGATAAGTTTGTAACTTCACAAGACAAGAAAAAGATGAAGTATAAGAAAGAAGCAGAGCTTATGTTGGGATTCGTCCTTTCTAGGAGGAGCTGCTGCTACTGAGGGTCAGTGAGGATTCATCGTGGCTGATGCTAGAGACAGTAGAGGTTCCCCTGCATAGCTGAGCCAGGCAGCGGATGCAAAACCAGGGGATGCGGTGAGAAATAAAGAACGCAACGATGACCATCCTGTCACCACATTCTGTTTGCAACTAATCCTATGGTAGTTTGGTGTTTAAGTTGAAGTCAACTGGATTTCTTGAAGTTCCTTGAAGACGTTCGCCTCTTCAGTTCTCATCTGAAGAAGCCTCTTGGAAGAGAGGCGAAACACAAGAAGTCAAGTTGCCTTCAACTTAAAACACCAAAACTACCATGACCTGAATGACTGAGAATCTTCTCAGAGATAATCCTTTGGTAATGCTTCATGAAGAAAAAATTACCTCATAGAGAGGATAAACGAGAATTAAAGTCGGTTTGCTTTGCCTGCCAGGATCCAACTCAACCAGTGAAAGACTTCTGGCTTCCTGAATGACTCTGCTTGAATCTACATTCAGACTTTGACCTATAATACTGTCTTGTTCAGCTCCTCTTCCCTTGTGTTCTAGTGCCACACCTGCAGATACCAACCATCTTCCATGGCAACAGTGGGGGACTGAATTGTTTTGCCAGCTGAACAGGTACTGGCAGATGTTGTTTGGTAATTAACATTAACTCAGTGAGCCAGTTTATTATACACAATCTGTGGGCTCTTTAAGGCGTTTTTACTTTCCAGTTAACGTATACAAATTAAAAAATCCTACACATAAATTTGATAGCTATACACATAATGTCATACAAGTTGTCATGCAATGATGTAAAACAAAATGAGGTGAGAGGAAAATGGTTCGGTAGTTTAGTACAAAGTGTCACTCTTACACATCTTTATCCGCTTATCTGGGTCAAGTTCACGGGGCAGCAGTCCTACCATGAAAGTCCAAATACTCCTCTTCCTGGCCACTTCTGCCACCTCCTCCAAGATGTTACTAAGGCATTCCAAAGCCAGCCAAGAGAATTTTGCATGTCCCGGGTCTGCCGCTTTCAGAAAGACACCCGGGGAATATGGATGAGAGGCATCCTAACCAGATACCCCAACCACCTCAACTGGCCTGCTCTACTCTGAGCTCCTCAGTTGCTCGAATTTGCAATATATATATATTGGCTTCAGCCCTACTCTTGAATACAGCTGGCTTCATTATTGTGGGGCAAGTCATCACAACAGGCCCTGCACCATGCAAAATCAGCATACCGTAATATGTTGAAAGACTTTAAAGAGCTTCAGCGAGCAGCACACCAGGTTAAATCATCTATAGAGCATGGAGCATCCACTGGGATCCATTCGGCAATGTGTCTGGCCAGAATGAGGCTGAGCAGAAGGCATTTTTTCTGAGTGAGTTCTTCTCTAGACCTTTCTTTCCTCTTGCATCTCGGTTTACCTCTCCTCGTCCACGTGCTGCAGTCTAGACAGGGAAAGGAACGGAGGAGGAGGTGATGGCCGATGCCAGGTCATGTGACACACATATACTTTCTCTCTCTCGCTCTCTTTCTCTCAGCTGGTGCGATCTGGTCGAGCAGTAGAAACAAACAAAGGTGGATTATGACAATTAGCGGCCCGGTCCAAAAGCTGGCGTTTCCAGGGTTTAGTGGATAGAACCAATTAATCAGAGCTCTCTCGGACATACACGCAGCTGATGAACAGAGTGATATTGAAACATGTGGGAACCATTTGTCTACCTAGCTCCTGCTCTCTCTATGACAACAGAGAGGAACACAGCAACATTTAAAAACGCAAAACAGACCACTGGACCAACTGCGATTAGCAAGAAGCGCATGGTCAAAATGGATCGGCTCCTCCACTGAGAAATGTCATTGAGAAAGAATATTATCAGTCCATGTCCATGTGTTTATCAAAAAAATCCAAAGCTTCACGTGGTAGCTTTCAACTGTGAATGAAATTAACTCGAAGGTTCTTATCTAATTGACTTTTAGTGTCACTCTTGTGTAAAAATAGTGCATTTTTGATTACAATTCAATTGCAGCGTCATATACAGGCCTACTGTGTTTAAAACGGTCAAAAAATACCGTTATTTGATGTCTTTGATAAAGTTGCAAATACAGAACACCGAACTTTTATGTGTTTTTCTTTCAATAATTGCAAGAATATTGAAATTTAATGACATCAAATTAACACAAAACTTTTATCAATAATAATAATAAAAAAAACGCAGATGTAATCAGCTTCAATTCCAGTGTCGAATTTTAATAAAAAATGGCTTTGCAAAGGGTTTTGTTTGCTAGTTCAAATGACGTGCTCCTTCTGCATTATTTCAAGTTCCACAATTGGTGAATATGTAAATATTTCTTACTTTCTATCTAATGTCGGCACGATGAAGTGAACCCTAAATTACCCCCAAAGATATAGTCATCCATCCATTTGGGAGACTATGGAATGGTTACAGGTAATCTCTACTGCCAACCCGTTCTCATACACACCTCATCAGTTATCAACATTTCCAGCTATCTGGAAACATAAACATGTGAATCTTGTACCAAAATCACACATTTCCTCAAATTAGCCAAAGTAGACCTTCAGCTTCTGGATTTGCCGCGAGGGGCCATAACAAAACATCGATAATTAACAAGCTGAAATTTTGATGGGTTGATATGAATGCGTGTGAATGGGTGAATGTGAATTGCTTCAAAGCACTCTGAGGAGTCAGTAATGCAAATCCATTAACCAGGTGTATTTGTGGCTTTGACGTTTTTATGTTTATTTTTATATTTGTTTTATTTTTATTAAGCGATACAAGCACAAAACATGAACAAAAAAAAGTTGTGGACGTTAACGATTAGACAATTGAAGCAGCAAGGGGAAAAATGATAAACAAATGGTGGTCACAAACAAACAAATAAAGGCAAATAGTAAAACATATGCATAAATAAAAAAACAATACACAGGTAAATAAATAGAT
>KV751339.1:10126162-10165395 GCA_001698575.1 Mola mola
CACCATTAGTATTATGGTTATTTTTTATGTTTGTGCAGGTGTTTCCCCTTTGAGTTTGATTGAGTCATTTCTTCAAGTTCAATCCTGGACCAGCTACTGCTTGAAAAATAGTTAAAATGTCCCAAATCACAGTTGATAACCTGTATTTTCAATTAGTATAGTCAAACTTTCACAATATAAACATGAGTACAAAACTTAAGCTCAAATTCTGCAGTGAAGTTCAAATATTTAATAGAGGAACAGGAGAAAAAAGCATTTTTGAGCAGAGGGGAAAATTAAACTGGATTAAAAGTATTATGCAAAATATATGAGTTCAATATTGTTGGGCAATCTCTAACAAAAACAACATGTAGAAATTATATTCTGACGTTGCAAATAAAGAAGATATGGTGCACTGGGAGTATTCAAACAGATCTGAGCTCTCATCCCGCTGCCTGGGATTTATTTAATGCTTCGAAACCTTTTCTTCGTCGGTTGCTTCTTGCTCTGAGCTGCATTTTTCAACCAAAGTTGGAACAGTTTTGATCATTTTCCTCTCCCTGGCCTAAAGTGGGAGATGGTGGTGGTTTTAATCAGGATGGGTGCTGAGGCCAGGACACTAATGTACTTGTAAATACACGCATACAGTCCAGCAGAACCAAATTCTTAGTTAGTGTTAAATAATAATAAAGGATCTTTTGTCTTGCTTATAAAATGAAATATGAAAAATGTTTTTGTTTTAATTAACTAGTAACAAAAGCACAATAATGCAAAAACATACTGATGCGAGTTCATACTTGATACATGAGAGAGTGAAAATGAGAAACAAAATGTTTTGTTGCTCACCTGCTGCTTTCATGACGCACAAGAAACAGTTTAGTGGTGTTCTTTAACTTGCGGCAGAATGCGTAACTATTTCAATTTTCTACCATTTGTTTTAAATACACTAACCAAAGTAGCAGTGGCCCTTTCCATTTATTCCTCGCAGCGTGCCCCCTTGACTTCAGCATAGTCCAAGTTACTCACACAATAATCCATAATTCAAAAGCCTGAGGGAAAAGACTGCTACAGTTCCATATTCAAACATTCATGAAGGCACACACACACACACACACACACACACATATGCACCCACAAGACTGATTTGTTCTCCCGCAGATAAAGCCTGCTGGGGAGGTTTGTGGCCCCTGTGATTGCACACACATGAACGTTTGAGCATGTTGGTTATGTAAACACTAGTAGCTGAGGAAAAGGTGGGTCAGCTGGTTTTGCTAACCTTTCCCTCCGCTGGCGAGAAAGCGCCTTCGTTTTTGATACAAGAATAGGAGAATAGGCTATTCATATGCAGGTCCATGTTTTTACAAAGTTTGGGAAGTGGGCTTGAAAATTACGTTGATAGATCAACTGACCCAAAACAACCTCTGTCCTGGTGTGACCCTCTGAATGTGATTCACAGAACTACTCGCATTGCGCATTAAATCAGCAGTATGTTCATACTGAGCAACGACACAATGTGATGACAACACAAGTCGGAGTAGGAAAAAGTGATGAATGTGAATGTGACAGGGCCAGTGAAAACCTTGTCCTCCATCTCTCTGGTTTCTGTCTAATCTCCAGCCTGTTGGGGCCAAAAAAGTATGAACGCATTGTACTCAAAACTCATGTGCATGAATCATTTTTTTTCCAAAGTGCTCGAATCAGTGATGGTCGATCTGAATAAAAATAGAAAGTGTAGTAAATTGTAATGATTAAACCGATTGCTAGATAATGTTTGATGCAATTAGTTTAAAAAATTAAGAAGAATGAAAAGACTTGTTACTGACACAGCTAGTTGATTTCATCCAAATCGCACTTTTATATCATCTCGTAACAGATTGTCATTGCTAATAAATACTGTGCTCACATTTGAAGAAACATTAAAGAAACAATGTAGAAGATATTATCTGTATAAAACAACCTTAATATATCGTCAGACATTAAGGAATCATGCTATATTTAGATACTAACTCCTCTGACAATAAGGCAGCAGCCACAATTTCCTTCTCCTTATGTTACAATTCTTGTGGTGGAATGGTCTGTGTTTTTGTTTTTTTTTTTGACCAGACAACCTCATATGACCTTTTGAGAAGCCCCCAATTGCGAGATAACAGACCGATTCTAGCAAACACACAGGTGTTGCAGTAATAGAAGCGGGCAAGTTAACAATGCAAACATAAACATTAGTTTATCAACTCTTGTTGTAGGACCTGTAGTTAGAAATTCTCAGAAGAGACTTATAACCTTGTTCTGCGCTCCCGAAGCCACACCGTCCATGGTCTGGCAACCTGGGAGCGCTTCGGGTCAATGGAGAAAGGAGCACGGGGAGGACACCTCTCTCATATGGTTTGTATTCAGACTGGATTACCTATTTAACAGTGGGCCTACAACGTTTAGTTCATTGTTCGGATTTACGCTGAGTAACATTTGTTAACGCCAGCTCCAGCAATTGAATAAACCCTTAAAAATTCATCCAGTTTTGTAAAATTTCCTGTTTCGATTTTTTTCATGACAAAACCCTCTGTGGCATTTAAATAGCTTAGATTTAATTGTGCATATAGTTTGTGGGAATCTATGAATTTATTATTTTAACCCAACCCCATCTTTGATCACTGCTCTGCTCCTTTCCACAGTGACTTATAAACTAGTCCACATCAACAATCCGGTTATTAATGCGCAGATTTTGAGCGATGAAAACCTGTAAAAAAAAAAAATTAAGTTTTCCGACAATATACAAATATCCGCTGAATATGAACATGCACAAAAAAACCTCACATTCTTGGACATTATTCTGACCAAGGTTAAATCTCCGGTTTGGCAAGTGGTCAACGTGAATTTGCAGATTCAATCCCTGCAGAATTTTGAGGTCTGGCCAGTGCAACCTGATGCATGAGGCCAAACAGCGGCCCAGTGATACAGAAACCATGTGTGATAAAATATCCCAAACCACCAGCACGACATCATCATGCACTACAAATCTCCACATCCTACCACCCCAACCCATCTTCATGTTCTTCCCCCATCTATTTGCTGGCTTTCGTTGCTACCTTATTTTCCCAAGAGAACTCAAACGAAGTGCACATGTTTGTTCTCTGCATCGTCCTGATTCACACTTCCCACAGCAGGCCAGCACACCTACATGTTTGAAAACAGGAGTTAACTTCTATTTGATTGAGAAAAAGGCATTGCTCATTGTTTTACACTTCCAGGAGCAAGAAATGTGGTAGTACGTTAGGTTGGCCGCAATACTGTTGATTTATGCTTTAGTATATTGGCTATTACAGAGAACTGATAGATTTTATATATGAAAACATATGAACTAATAAGACTTTTGTAAACCTGATGGTCTTAGGTCTATATCTTAGGTTTTACAAAGACCAACTTCAGTTGTAGACATTGGAAGCAAAAATGGGCCTTGCAATATTCGGAACTATGAAAATATCTGTCCTGGCACAGATTCAATTAAGGTCTCTAGTTTCTGGGTTTCTGCTTTCTACTGAATATGAACAGTAGTGTTTGTCCCACTAGCTCTGGCCACACAATCCTGATTGGGCCATAAACTTTACATTTTGGTATCATCAGAGATGTTTAAATTGCTTATCTTGGCTCAAAGAAAGTAAAAAAAAAACAACAAAAAAAAAAAACCAAAACTACATGGATCAAAAATTTACAGAAGACTCATAATTGACCTTGTTTGCATTTCAAGGTTTCTTGTCAACAGTTTTACAGACACTTTTGCAATGGTGGTCTATGGGAAAAAGCTCCATTACCATGAGTGGCCACTAGGAATATGTTGCCATATCCATGTTCTATATGAAACAGTTGTGAACAGTCTGCTCATAGCAAAATTCATTGTTGGATGCTTGCAAATGGAAAATCTGAAACAAAGTTACTCTGACTGACAGACTTTAAAACATTGCAACTTACAAATAGACATACCAGTAGCACATTAAGAAAATATGTGTTGAAAAAACATAAAATGTTATCAAAAAAGAAACAGACTGCAAACAATGCAGAGATAACGACACATTTGAATTTTTCTAGCGGACACATAATGGACCCACCAACCGGACTTGTTTTTCAAACATTGTCACACAAAAGTTATTGATGTTGGCTACTCGCGGCAAAGATTTGGGGGATTTTTTTTTTCTTTCTTTTTGTTTTATTATTATGTTGGCTTGGTGTGTTTTGCATGGTGTTATTTGAATCTAAACCCTAATAATAAGCAATGCAAAAGCTGGGTTCAAGCATTTGCATAGCTAATATCTGACTCAAGCCATCATAATATTACAATCAAGAGACAATCAGATTCCCGATCACTTGAGACCTACTGCTGAGGCAAATTTATCGCAATAATTCATGCCAAGGATCTATCGGACACCGATATAAGTCAACTCTTTTCAAGCCCTACAATTGCCAATAAACATTTCAGCGACGAGTGCTGGACTATTCAAAGAAAACGACCAACTACGAACTCTGCTCCTGCACAGATCCAATCAGAGTCTCAGCCCCATAAATCAATATGTTAATGACACACTGATATCCATAGATCATAAACTGCCTGCACTGGACGCTCAATTGGCAACTGAATTTCTTTCCACATAGAAAGAGACCAAGGTCAGAGCTGAAAGAAAAAAAAGTTTGGAATGAATGTGACTTGGACACGATTGTCCCAATTGGGGATCGTCTGGACGAGAGGAAGTTCACAAAATACAAAAGTTTGGTGCAAGAATGTCATCTTGTTGGATAAGGATTAACATGTCTGCCAACAGAGATCGGGTGCAGAGTCTTTGCTCCCCAGTCTCTTTTCACTGAGGTTGAGAGAAGGAAAGAGCCTGCCACAGCAATACTAGCACAGCAAAGAGAGCCTCAAAGTGGCTTTGGCTCAAGTAAGGAGGGTCATGGGGGCAGATGTAACTAGTTTGATATCTGGACCTAAGTCTGAGTCTGATCAGTCTAAGCTGGGTCGCCTGGAGTGGGCCATAAGATGTTGAAAGACCCGCAACAGCTTGCAATTCCAGGAATACCAGGGATGTGTCCAAAAGTATCAGAAGAGATCATTTTGCACAAATAGACATTTTTTTGCAGTTTTTTCATGTTTCGGAGTGATTCATAAGGCTAACAGAAGAACTTTTCAATCACTTCTGAAACACCCCCAGCTGTGAATACAGCAACGTTCACCTTTCTCCTGAAACATACAGCTAACCTAGCTCCTAACCCAGCTAATAACTGTCGACTTATCCTTATTAATAAAGACATACAGATAGTAAGTAAAGCCTTATCATCTAAAATTGAGGTAGTCATCAAATTTTGAATACATCCTGATCAGACAGGTTTTATTAATATAGTAATACAAAAAGAATCTTCATAGAGCACATACGTCCACCAAGATCCAACAATCCCTCCTCTGTCTGGGACAGCTTATCAAGTCATGGGATTTTTTATGGGTTTTGTTGGATTTTTGAGTCTCTTGGTGTTATGATTAACTTTTTTTTGTTTGATTTGGTCTCATTTCATAATGGTTTTGAGTTATTGAGTGTTTTCTTTTTTACTGAAGTTTATGTCCCTTGTGTCTCATCCCCCTTTAAATTTCCCTCCTGTATTTACCCTGATGTGTTTCACTTGTGTCTCATTGTCTGCCCATGCCTCATCAATCCAATTATCTCCACCCTCCATATGTATTTGCCCTTGTGCTCCCTGTGTCATTTATCCGATCGTCCTGCATGTTTGGCCTTCGTTCCTTTCCGTTTCAAGTGCGCCCTTGGGTTTCTCATGTTTCCTTGTGTCATGGGATTTCTGATATCTGGACTCTGGATAGTGTTTTGGATTTTGGATTACTGCCCGTGCCTTTGTTGGATATTGTGAGCTGGTTGGACTGACTTCACGGTTTTGACTTCTGCCTTCCATTCGACTGTGAGTTTTGCTATTCCCTTAATAAAGGAAGTGAACTGATATCTGCCTTGTCTGTGATCTGCATTTGGGCCATAAACTCTGCCCTCAGTATTTCCTGGAATAACTTGACACACTTCTTGAAAATGTCATTAAGGCCCAACATTTGCATATAGGGGAAAAAGAATAGCAAAATGTAAAACATTCACAGCAGTTTTATTTAGGTTATTTTGAAAATGAGCTGTTTTCACATCCATTTAGCTTTCTCAAAAATCTGTGTACTGAAATAGTTATATTAAACAACTTCTATCAAATGTAGTAATGTAGTACTTTTTAAATTTTTTTATTATTATTTGTCCAATAGTGAAACTAGCTAAAGACACACATCAGTTGAAATTCAGAAGAATTCTGCACAGGGAATCTTTTATCTTTGTCAAATTTATTTTGGGATTAAATCTGGTCACCATACATATGTGGTGTAAGTTAGAAAGAAATTGGTTGAGTTTGCCAAGATATGTGTATGAAATTTTGCCCAATGAGGATTTTTTTTCCTGACCTTGCCTTGTAAAGCCCAAAATTTGATCAGTTTGAGCCATGGAACTCCACCCGACCACACCAAACTCACCAGAGTGTGGACAGTGACCTGCTAACAAACAAAACCTTGGCTTAGTTAATAACCAAAATTAGAGACATTGATTCTTTCGGAAAATGCACAAAAATCATTTTTTAGGGTCGGTTGGCAATACTTAATTGCAACTTCAAGCCATTTTCACAATTCACTAGTGGATACTTTGGGAGACCTTCCAGTCAAAACTTATGGTTAGAAAACCAGTTGATTTAACGCAAAATATAATCTTTCCTGACCCTCAATTAATGTTTTTATGCCCAGTCCTAATCCAACACACTGGTGTCACAACTCAACATTAAAAAAGATCCTGCAAATAGAATGTGAATTGCAATTAAAATAAGCAGTACCAACATTTATTCCGGCAGCTTGATTGGACTGTTATTGCTGCTCCATCAGACAAAGGTCAGGCAGTCTCAGGTACAACAGCTTCACACTGTCACCAAACTGTGAGCACTTACTGCCTGCACTGTCTTCCTGTATACATATATTGAAGCTTTATTGGAGGTTTTTTAAGGCCAAAGGTTGAGTCGCTCAGCTAAACAGATGTCTTAGAAGCGAACAGAACGATACTTCGAGCCCCTGTGTCAGGGAGACGGTGGGGATAGATTGATGGATCGTACATGGGAAAGAGAAGATCAGAGGGGGCCGAATGCAGAGTGCCAGAGAGGTGGATTGATGGACAGATGGATGACTGGACTTTGAAGAAGGTCTGCGTTTTGTCACAGACAAGGGGCAACAATGGGGAAGTAGTCTACACAGACATAGCCCAACGCAGCTAACTATTATTTCCCTGTTTTTTTTTACTGCACCTCTTACAGCTTTTTCTTTAGGATCTTTATTTCCCAGGGCACTTTTCTCCTTCACGCACACACAAACGCAGCACTAGATGCCGTGTTGAACTTTCTCCCCCTGGGTCATGCGGTGAATGGGGACAAAGTGGTATCTATGTTCTGAAGTTCATATTTGTGTTGGAGGCGCCACGCGGCCCGAGCTCCATGTTAGTTTGAGGTAATTACACCTATACACCACCAATATCCCCTCCCATTACTGCACGCTAATGGGCCTTACTGCGCTCGCACACTCACACACGAGCACAAATACAATCACAGTCACACACACGCCACTTTGTCCGGGCGGCGGGGGCCAGTGACAACATCAGTTAGCTTCGATCTGTCACGCCAACGTTGCTCGTGTTTTTCTTGCGGTCGGCTTCAAATCCCCACCAAGACTGCTGCAAGTGTGTGTGTGTCCGAGTGTGTGTCTGACAGTTAAATGAGGGATTTCTGCTTGTCACAGCCTTTAGAAAAGTTCTATTTTTTTTTTTTATGTTTTGATATGCTTCAAAAATTTAGAAAAAGCTAGCGAGGAGGAGAAATGAGACAAAGCCAGAAGAACGCCAATGCACCCACTTTTGTTACAATATTACAAAATTAGCACACAAAGTATATATTTTCTTGCAAAAAGTAACATTAATCTCAAATTGGAAGAAGTCAAATCTAGAAAATAACAGCAGCAACAGAGAGGCTGGATGCATGTGTCAGGTCTGGAAGGTTGTGAATCTTTACAGAATCATTTGTCATCTGGGGAAACAAGCTGGAAAGCTGGGGAAAAAAAAGCCAGATTTGTTAAAGGTCCCAACAGGTACTAAATAACTGATGATTTATGCAGTTGGATCATATCGCTGCACCTCTGCGTCTCCTCCACAAGCAGGTGATCAAAGCCTGATATGTGCCAAGCTCAGCCCCCCTGTCCTCTGCCCCACATCCAGCTGATTTGTCCTGGTTAAGCCGTGGTAATAGATCATAACTAGATGATGCTCCCGCAGCAGAAATACTGTGTTCAAATGCTCTTTTTCCAAAAGAAACTTAAACTCAATTCATCATATCTGTGCAGCCAACTCATTGCAAAGACGTGATCCTTGCCCCAAAGACAAATTAAACATTTTACTGAATCAGACATTCGGTGTTCTAACCAGCCTACACATCACACAGATCACAGATGGATCTCTGAGGTTCTTGGATGTGAAAACAGGTCAGGGATAGTGGACTTTTTTTTTTTTTTTTGCAGTCTAGTAGCAAAACCAGACTGTGTAACTGATCCAGTCCGCATAAGCAGTAAAACACACACATGCGCACATTATTAGGAATACATATGTGCACACATGCTACGCAGATAAAATACTGCTGGACATCATGAGACGCATTTATCATCTCCACGGCAACTCTGCAGTGGAAATATCATAAAACTAAAGCAGCACTGACTTGGCACACGCACACACACACACACACACATATGCAAAAAGGCTAATGGTAGCTTCTCTAGCCAAATGTCGGGGTGTAAATGTGACTAGCCTGCATTATATTTAACAAAACTGTTGGTCCCACGTTGAAAGATCTGAGCCAGGGTACCTCTTCCAGCTCACTTGAAAAGAGGCTGACAAACACAGTCGGATCCCTAATTGCACTCTTGTGTAAATAAATCAAACATAACGAAGTGTTGTTAAAAACAAAGTGGAGCAGGTTTTCTTTTTCTTCTTTGTTTATTTGTGCGCCTCCACAACGAGCTCTGGCTAGAATCAAGCAGGAAATGGTGGGGGGACAGTCAGAGTGCAGTAATAACAGTAGTACAGGGGCAATGATAGAGGCTGAACATATGCTGGACGCACACTCACAGCTCGAATAAGACCTGTTGGTCAAAGATGATAAACTGGTGAGCTAAATGTCAGAGAACTGCTTTCGTCCATAGATAAAGACCCATTACATTGTTTTAAAACCTATTATTTTATGGAATGACTTCCCTTTCTTATTCATTAAAGAGGGCGGTAGAATGTTGATATTGTTGATATTGGCTCTTTTGTACATTTATTCCCAAGCTGTGCATCCAAGGGTGGTGTAATTTGTTTGTTACCAGCCTAGCAGCCTACTGCCCACAATTTAAAATGAATTGTCCTTTTTTGTGTATTACTTTAATTTATTTTTTTCTTTGAGTTCTTATTGGAAGTTACTTCAACTGATTACAATTAAGCTTTGGGTCAAAGGTCATGACCCTTCTTTGGGAGAAATCGCAAACAATCCTCTTTCAGCCAGAACTCAGCCACTTTGCTTCCTACTTACACCACATATGTATCATGGTGGAGTTCATTGCTATCGCTAAAAAAACAGAAAGAAGAGAAACAACGTCTGTAATGACTTTTTGCAGTTACCTAACACTACTAACATTGCTATGAGTAAGAGAGAGCTCACAAGATGAGAACGAGGACGATATTTATTATAGCAAAGACGTTTTACACATTCATCAAACCATTTCAGGGATGTCAGTAATCTTAAAATGGGAAAAGACAACAATCCTCACCTTCCAAGTTGTATTATTCTCAGTGCCGTTGTCAAAAAGACAAGGTTAGCAACATGGCTACCGTCCAAACTAACACAACCATAATTCCAATCGGTCCTAGAAACTCTGGTCCCAATGAAACCATATATACAGACTAAACACCATTGATATTATTAAGTAGACAGGTCTTGTTACGTACTGATTCAGTAGAAAGAATGTCGGTCTTGAAAACGTATCAACAGAACAGATTTCAAGTCACACTGGAGTGCCTGTCGAGTCACGCTTAATAATTCACTGATCAAAATAACCAGAAACAGCCTGTTGGAATCATGCATGTTACTATATATCAATACTAATAAGTCTGAAAAATCAAAAGGAGTGCTTTCCATTGGAAACAACAGAGCAGGCTTCCAGTCTCTGTGTTGCTGCTTTTGCGTTTCTCTCTGTCCTGAGAGCAAGCTTTGGAAGTGGCGGCGAGGGTGTTGGGAGCCTGAGATCAGCTCCATGTTCCTATCGGCACATCGGAAAACCTCTTTACCCTGAACATCTCACGAGGCTAATGAGAAGCAGATGTTATATGTTTGCATGTGTTGTGCGCATGTTTGTGTGTTTGGACAGAAGGGAACATGGAAACAGGAGCAGGTTGTGGAGGCCAGAAGTCTCCAGTACAGTGACGTTTGCAGAGAACTATCAGTCTTCTCACCATGAGGCGTATAATTATGCAATATTTTGTGAAGTGACAATGTATTTTATTAATTTCGCGCAAACAAAAAAGCCCGGGCAGCAAGTCGTTGTGGTTATTACAGTTGCCTCACAGTGAGAAGGTCCTGGGTTTGATTCTTCTGGCGTTTCTATGCATGGAGTGTTGAGAACGACTGTCAGACACTGCCAATTGCGTTCGCTGGAACATACAACCGAGCCGGAGGTACTGCTGGGATGTCATGCCAAAGCCAAAACTAATAACACTTAATGAGCAAAAACTTCAGACAGACAACAAAACAGAGCAGTGCTTTCTTTTTTTTACTCTGCTGTCTGCCACATATCCTCAATCAACTCCCTCTTCCTCTTTCTTGTCTTACATGCTTTGTTTTATTAATACCTTCCTGATTGTAGCAGTGACCGTGATATGGTACATCTCTTGATTTATTCTTTTAATCTCTCGTGAACCAAGGTATCTCATGCTTCAGGTGGATGTTGACAAATGCAATCCCATGAAGTGAGACACTTCATTTTAATCATCTCAATCTCAAAAATAGCACAAAAGCACAGTGATGTCTGCCAAGCAAGGGATGTTTTTGGTCTCATGTATATCTTTTAGCAACGAGGACACCTAAAAAGCACTGACCAGGCTTAAATTACTATACTGTATGTCTTGATTCAAGATGAACCATGCAGTATATGCAACATTTCTGAAAGCCTTTATATCACTTAAAAAGATATTACAGTCATTGGCTTTATAAAAACTCAGATTTTCTGCTCTTGAAGTCTGCAGTCCAAGTATGTTTTTATGTACTCAAAGTAAAAAAGTTGAGCTTGAGAGGTTGTTAATACACAAAGGACTTTAATCACTACAACTTTAACTGGTTGGATATTATACTTTCATTAATAAAGGCAGTACTTGATAATGGTGATAAACTAAAAAAAAAAAAAAAAAATGGAATTTTCCTGAATATTCCTGAATATTCAATCTAAAACAATTTGTCTACAAGTAGAAAATGTAATAACTAAATCATCCCTATTTGTAATAGGACATTTTATGCCACAAAATGTGTTTTAAAATGTCCCTGCTTATAGAAACCAATGCAAGAATGCACATCTTAAAATGACATGATTTTTACTCTGTATTACTTATAGCAAATTCCCATATAACAGCAGCTTAAGGGAACACAGTGATTCTTATTCCTATACTTTCAACCCCCTTTGGGTTGATAGCTTGGGCCGGCCGCTGACCGGAGGTATGGGTTTTGGATGGCCTAGGAAACCCATAGCGTCTGGGACTGACACTCCGCAACTCCTCAACTATGCTACATATTATTGCTATCAGGGTGTCATTTAAAGAGTACGCACAGAAAGTTATCAGATGAGGTTGTGACCAGGTGTTCAGACCTTAAAACAACACAGACCCAGTTACTTTATCTCTCATTGTGAGGCAAACAGTTGGTGCTTTAACATAACAAAGTATGACCATCATGACCACCACAGCGTCTGTACATGAGCTGTGTCGCAACAAATATTGCATCGGGTTAAACCCGGCTTTTTACCTCTGCATACTGCATTTTGTCACGCGTTTGTTGGCCTGAACGCAGTTTTGGAGCCTAAAGCAGTGAAAACATGTGAAGTTGTTAATAACCAAGGCTAAGAGTAATATATGCGACCATATAGCCTACTGATAATTAACTGCTAGGTGAAGGCCTTCAGACAAATGTACCATTTCAATTTTTGGTTCAAACGCTCAACAATCATCTGTTGAATTTCAACTCTACCATGTGACGTATTTGTTTTACCTGGGAAGCCACTGCTAATTCTGAAATTAACTAAACCTCTTCGACTGATTCCTGTCTTTGTTTTCATAGCCATGGCCTCATTTTTGCCTTATTTTCAATGGAGCTAGTTCTGTTACAGGTCTCTGCCAAGGGCTAGACATTAAAATAACGTTTAACAATATTTTCAACGGTACTGTTAACGCTAAGTAGGTTTTCAGTTGTTGCTTGGCAACAGCCGCAGCGGCCGGCACCTTCAGTGGCTCAAACATTTTTCTTTCAAGCCAAAAACAGAAGAGGCCAGCGGAGACAGAGGCTGAAACTTCCTGTCAGTGAAAGAGATGTTTACATGTGGTGGAAATCCAGGTCTTGCACATTGCAGAAATAATATTCTCTATTGATGCGCCTTTCGGTTTCCAAATTGCTGGTAATTCAAAGGTTCCTCATTATGAGCACAATTTTGAATTATGCATTAAAATAAGTTCTCTCTAGACCCATGGGTCAAACAATGCCCAGTAAGCATAAATTCCTGGCGTCCACATGGCACCCTTGTCCAACCACCATCTCTCATTATAATCCCAGCCTTCCGTCAGCTCTTATCCTTACAGCTCGCTGAGAGTTGTGTTTCACGCTGCTGGAAGCTGGTATTCATTTTTTAGCAGACGTCAAGATTTCCCCATTGATTTCTATGTTTTTTTGGGAGATAACTCACTCACAGGGTGACTAAAGCAGGGGGATAAAATGCATGTGTGCGCTTCATACTTAGTGGAAGTTTATTCGTTGGTGTGCACACGCACATATGGAACCTAATCTGGCAGGATAACGCACCGTATTAAAGAAGATCCAGACAAACGACCACCCGCTGTGTAGGTAGAAACCTGAGCGGGTCATATAAGAGCTACAGTGGAATAAACTGTTTCCAATAATATCTGTGTTCACACTGCTGCTGAAAAGAGCTAAATTCTGAGTTTATTTGACCCTTAATATGTCATATTTTATGACTCCGATCAGAAAATAGTATTTCCACAGTTACACATTTAATTTCTTGCCGACAAACTGATTGATTTGTGATGAAACTTGTACATGTTTTTAATTGACTTTAAACAACATGTCAGAATTTGTAATTCATTTAGAATAACACTTAATGGAGATGATTGAAATGAGACATGAAATTAGGATACGACTCTGATGTCCCCTGTAACTTTGTGAGTGTTGTTGAGTAAAGAACTATTTCAAAATTGCTGTTAACTATAAATAGTTGGCTCAAAAGTCTAGTTATCAAATTCCGCCCTTATACTAATAGCCTCAAACGGCCAACTGAATGCCCTCCGTCAGTGTATATGTCAACAAAATGAAAAATATTGATGTTTAATTGACAAAGAGTCGTTTCCTGGAATTATTATGTTTGACTTGCATGAAAGCGTCATCTTTTCGCAATAAACATTAGCCTAATGACCAGCTAAATTGCACAGCATAACTTTAAACAGTGTTTAAAGTTTAAAGTGATTTCTGATTATAATGTTAGCAAATAAATTTGCCTAGTACACAAACTCGAAGTACAAAATACACTGTTCTGTTTTCTTTTAGTGATCCCCAATTCATGAAAAAATGCGGGCTCTTAATTGCGAATGCTGCAGTCAATTTGGTTGCTAACTTTTAAGTTGCTGGGCATCTAGTTGACCGTGAGTTTATGTGAACAGATTTTCTGAGGGCCTGCTCAAGTTTGAAACAGCGGTGCTAAAAATGTGTCATAGGTGGCAGACTCTCTTAGGTTGGTTGACACGTGGGCCTTTAAAACCCAAACCTCATTTGTGATCAGTTAATTACAAACCTTATCACGTTCATGATCATGCAGCTTTATTCAGAGTTCAGAGTTAAAACAGCATTTGAATTTTCATCCCAGAGAAGAGAGAAGTCAGTGCTGACATGCTGTAAACACCCAGATTGGATGTTGGACTGAATGGTGTCAGTGAAACTGGACCTCTGCCTAATGATAGGTAATCACTGCATTAACATGACGGATTACATGATTCAGAGACGCCAGTGGAAGATGGTGATGAAACCCAGATCCACGTTGGGCTGCTATGCGCGCACACACACACACACACACACACACACACACCAAATATATACAAACGCACACAAGCCTAAATTCGTGTGCACCCATCCCATACATCCACCATAATGAACGGAACAAACGGGTAGGGTTCGTCTGACCTTCAACCTATCCTCTGATCTGACTTTGTACTTTAAGCAATGGGCCTCCCCTTCCAGTAAACTCTCTCTTGTTCCTTCCCGTAACGGCTACTCTGTGTACATGGTCTTCAAACCACAGAACGGCACGTGACGGAAAGTGATGTGAAAAAAAAAAAAAAAACTGAAGATGGAGTGACTAGTTATTTATTAACTGGAAAAAAAAAATGACGTGAAACATTTTGTCCAGGTCTTAAAATACAATGGTAAAAAAATGGTGAACATGCTGAATCGATTATCACCAACTGTAGGTTTGCCATAAAAGGAAACTGTGCCATAAGTCCAGCCTCTGCTTTGTTTTGTTGCTAGGAAAGCAACTGTAACTAGACAGGATTTGTTTTATCAGCTCACCTGAAAACTGTCAGTTTAATATGCATATACCCCCAAATCCCATCATTTTCCAATCTAGTGCTGTTCAAACGCTCACAATAAGGCTTGGTGTGACCTCGGACGCTGGGTCATTAGTAAGCGGTGTGGCTATTGGCTGCCTGTCACAGCGGCGGATGGTTATGGCTCCTGCTAAATCTCCAGGGAGGGCTGTAACAGTGCAGAACAACAATAGGGCCGATGCTGTGTTTAGTCTGTGTCTGCGGGGGCTTACAGCAGATTTTGCACTTTGAAACAAGAGCCCAGCTTTCGACCAAAGACTTTAAGACTCTCTTGCAGCAAGCTTATTACATCTTAGTTTACTTTTCATCTGTGTCCAAGGCACACACAAACACACACAGCAACACACCCATACCAAAACCAGAAGCATAAGCTGATATTTAGTGCTTTCTAATCTCTCCTGGCCATCTCCCAATGCTCATTCACTCCTCTTAGGGACTGTAAAAAAGTTATTTGTGTGGGGACGAAGGATGAACCCACTGGCTAATTTCTTTTTAAATCATGTTTTTCCCAGCATTATTAATATTTACTTTGGACCCTCCCCTTGACTTTGAAAAAAAAATACCACAACCAATGTCCCCTTAATAATATGATTATTGGCTACTCGGTTTGCCAATAAAAATTAAAAGCATGAAAAACTTCAATATACACAAATGATTAGATCCTGAAAATCTGGGATATTATGGAGTTATTAGTGCCACCAGTGTGGATCCTTTGTGTCAGCACAATAGCACAAAAATGATCGGAGGCTGGATCTATATTGTTTGCATACTAGATATCCACGAGATCTGTTACTGATTAGATTTTCAGCATTTTCTGAAACTAGAAGTGGCCACCAGGTGACATTATATGTAAAAATAGATTAATAAAAAACATTTTTAGCCCCATTACTGTGAGTTCAGTTTACACCAGATGAAATGCAATCTGATCAGGTGGTCATATGCTTCCACGAAGACCCCTTGATGTTTTTTGTACATCTAGTTTAAACCTAAATGCAGTAACATGATTTCTGTAGATCTCATCACTGCTAACATCAGCTGTTACTAGCTTAGCACAGCCAAACCGCCAACCAAGTTGTGTGTGGATATGTTAAATTGTGGGCAGGCAGGATTTGAAAAGGAAGGAGAATGTGTGGACAAAAAAAAAATATAAGTTAATATAAGTAAAAAATAAGTTTTGAGTGTCACGTGTTGTTAATATTTCCTGACCACTGATCATAGATTTCTGCGTGGCCACTTCCTCCCACTGTTAAAAATGAAGCCAAAATATCCTCATAAGGTCAATGTTCATTTAATAACAACACACAAGCGCTGCCGTCTTGTGCTGATGACGACACCGACGTACATCTCACCACCCAATCACAAGCGGGGCTCGATGATTCTTTCCGAATTAGCATCAAATAACTAATTAAAGCAAAACTGATTTGAAAAATGTATCCGTTTAAAATAAATTAGCTTGGTAAAAACTTAAAAACGACATAAACTATCTTTTTGGTTTGACCCATGTCCTGTTTGATATCACAGAGGAGGTGAGGTTTATGAGCTATACTGCAGCTCCAATGCTAAGCAATCAAGAGGTTTCAGCTTCATTTTTTTTGGGATAGTCACACGCTGTCCACAAACTTATAGGAACCTTCTATAATTTCACACTCTCCCTTATTCAAACTTTACAAAACTGGTGCGTGTCACGACAGGTAGGCTTTATTAGTTTAAGTCAAACTTGTCTCTGTCAGACATCTTTCGGTTTCTGTGGCTTCTTGGCCGGAGGGAACCTTGTCTAAATAAATGTCAACTTGAGATCTTTTTTTTTTTTCTTTTTTTTTAAAGTTAAAAAAAAATCCGTAGTATTAAACTGGTGGAGAATCAGCCTTGTCAATCACCACACACACACACACACACACACACACACACACACACGCTCTCTCTCTCTCCACCCCTCTCTTGACCGCCTGCCATAACAATGGGGAGAGATGTTGAAGTCCAAAACACACAAACGATCAGGTGCTGAACATTTACAGCACTTGTTTCTTACTGCTCAGGTCTGGGGTCTAGCTGGGTAAAAGCCAAACCACTCATTTTTTTTGTAGTTTTATTGTTGTAAGACGCTGCTCCGTCTGTGGCTGATTATTTTTAAGGCTGGGTGAGCTAAGCTTCTGTCTGACTTGTGGTGAAAAACTACCATAAAGCTTACCTTTACCCCACCGCTGAACCAGAGCGAGAAGGGGATGATGGGTGATTGATATTCTGCTGATGGTGAGGTCTTATCGTTTATGTGGTCGACAGCTTTATTGTTTTATTTCTATTACATGTGTGTAGTATAATTTTTGTAATGAAATGACTTGATATCAGGGTTTCACATCATTAATGAATCAAATTTTTCTTGTTACGTTGTTACTTCTGCATGATGATATTTGTTTATTAGCCCATCCATATTTCTGGTCGGGACTTGATAATGAAAACAACAAAATCATCAAAATGATCATGTAGTTGAGTGAACAACACAACAAGTCACCATTTTTACCATTGTGATGATGTGATGGTTGGAATATGGATACACATCATTTTAAATTGATACCCCTGCACTTGCATATGTTCTGTTAGAGTACAAAATTACACCGTCATTCTCCTTCCCAGTCAAACTTGTCATCAGTAGAACCCGATGCACTGTCTGTCTGAATATCACATGGATGTGCATGTGACATAGCCGCTTTCTTCTTGGAAAAGCTTCACAAAATCATGAGGCTTGCAACCGTAATTATGGCTTTCCACAAATATACTCAATGTATTCAATGTACATTTCTCTTATCTACTGTACAAACATTAGTACAAAAGCGACCACACAATCACCAAACAGCTATGGGGCGGTCAAACTTTGGCAAACTTATGCAAATCAATTGCAGAACTACAGCAATACCTTTTGAAAATTATATAGGAAACAGCTACAACAATACCATCTATATCCCAGTTAAAACGGACACATAACTTTAAAGGCCACACAGCAAGTAAGAACGTATTGAACTTACTCTCTATCAGAGAAAAGTCCTCTGATTAAACAAACTCTAAACTGGTCATAATGGCCACTGTTATGTTTGAAGGAGAAAATGGGAGGTTTGCAAGCCAAAGAACACCATCCCGACTGTGAAGCAGTGGGTTAGCAGCTTTGCAGCATTACGGACTGGCACGCCTAAGTGGAAAGTTACATGGGTACATTAAAACAGCATCTCAAGTCCATCAGCTAGGAAATTGAAAGCTCAGTCTCGATGGGTCTTCCAAGTTGATGATGATCACAAGCATCATCCAAAAACTGGGGCCAAAAGGTTTAAGAAACTCAAGTCATCACAAAATGCAAGCAGGGAGGCCTTACAAGCCTATTCAGGAATGAAGGGAAATCAGACATGTTCAAAGCAAAATGGTAATTTTTGCCGTACTCACAACACACTCATGCATCAAGACAACAGAGGGGAAAGTTACGACCAGACTCAACAAAGTCACTTTGGCAGAAAACCAACCACCATTTGCAGTTATTTTAAGCTAAATATGTACAGTAGTTGCCTAAAGAAACAGTGATAATGATAACAATTGTCTTTGCCGTTCGTCAAAAGCACATTCACGTACAGTAAAGCTACACACTGTGAGTCCAGCCATCTACGGGTTTAACCTGGAATCTAATTAACGTTGTGGCTCTAAGTCACAGCATTGGTTTCAGTGCTAGGCCAGATCTGAGGCTGATTAAGGACACATGAAGAAAAATGGCGTAAACACTGGGGGAATGAACAAGAGGAACCAAGACAGAGCGGGTAAGGTAAGGCAAGGAGAGGAGGTGGATGAGAGAATAATTAAATGAAAGATATAGTGGGGGGAAAGCAGAGGTATTTAAGTAATAAAGAGACACAGGGACTTCCTTCAACGTGCCTTTTTGCTTTCATTGGAAGCCAGTTAAAGCAAAACACATTCTTCTTTGATATTTCAAAATCGTTGAAAACATTTACTGCGCAGTAAACTTTTTTGACTTAAGTCGAACTTGACATTTTGAAGTTAACCGCGTTGTGTACGTTTTTAGCAGCGGCACCAGCCAGCACGGGGAATGTTTGCCTGTACACGTGTTCCCACTTTATTGTGAACTCCGCTGACCGCCCATTGAAACACACGCAACAGTTGGGCAGAAAAAACCAGGACGCCAATAAAACCGGTCCAGGTAAGGAGAGCGAGAGAGGGACAGCAGGGTTTAAGTGGATTAGCTGTTCAGAAATTCAGCGTAAGGTCACAAGTGTGGTTCCTACCAGAACCCAGGTGATTAATGTACGTTTTGATGCTTGATTTGGTCTGCATTTTTATTCCAATCTAGACTGTTACAGCATAGGTGTCATATTTGTGATATTTGCTGTGGGCATCATGCTCATAGTTAATAATTCAATTGATTTCAAACTTCATATGAAACATCATGTCCTATGTGTCAGAGAAATGTGCTAATTCACTTTCCATGCTAACGATTAAAAGTATAATTGACATACTATAGCTAATTTGTGACAGCACACCATGTTTAGGGGGAAGTCAAGGAGCTCAAGGGTACTCTAGTGGACAAACACCAGTTCAACCATCCATTCTACATCTGTACAAAATCTTTCATTATGTCAGTGCTCTGGTTGACGGTAATATTTCCAAAATAGGAAACCTCAGTGCAACACGCTATACTTAACTGTTGTTTGCCGGCAAATAGCCACACCACGGGACTGTCTTCAAAATCGTCACATATTGTTTTCCCGATATTCTTTTGAAGTCTTGAGTTAAGAAATGACCATATCTGGACTAAGATGGTGGACCTGGAGAGAACCCACATCGCTACGCCTCTATGCTGTTGTGAAATTCTATTGTAGCAACAAGCATTTGCTGCTTTATTGTGCATTTGACTCTAAATAGGGCTATAATTATAAAATCAACACCATGTTAGGACAATGATGATTAAAGCAATAAATCAATTGAGAAGTAAGATGAATTTCTCATAACCTTACCTATAATTGTAATTATTTTGGAGTCATCCCCTAGTGCCCATTATAAAGATTGCATGTTTAAGGCATTTGTGTCAGGGTAGAAGCTATATCCAATTTTCTCCAATCTGTGGAAGGCTAGGCTAACCATTTTCTAACTCTGGCCTTTTGTATTGTCATTTAAGGTAAAATATTATTGCATTTAGCTGTGGAGGAATAGCTTTTTTTTAAACAGCACCCACCAGGTCGGTTTTGGTTGCAAATGGATAATGTTTGGACAAGTATGTCTGCTTTGTCCAAATCAGGAACCTAACCTAACATATTGTGGTAAAATGTCCGAGACAATGGGATTGTCCATCTAATAAGGACCTCATGAGAAAAGTGAAAAACGTATTTGAGACGGCAGAGACTAACAAAAGACAAGAAAGAGAGAGAAAGATAGAAAGTGTGAGTAAAAAGAGGAGGAAACCTCCAGTAAATGTGTCACTATGGAAGGTGGCACCTCTGGACCAATGAGAGTTTCCACTACACGCACACGTACATATACACACTCGTGTTTGGGTTCCTGTGTGTTTGCGGGAGAGGAGGGGCAGACTTTTAGAAAAGACATGTTGACTATGTTTGTGGCATTGGCTGGGTGTACACTGTAGGTGGGGACATGGGTTCCTATGGGGTGGAGTGTGTCTGTGTGTGTGTGTGTGTGTGTGTGTGTGTGTGTGTGTGTGTGAGGGTGGGGTGCGTAAAAGTGTGTGTGTTTATGTCCTGGTGGCACGCAGCAGCCGTTTGCGTATAAATAGGAGTGTGTCAGTGGTAGGTAAAGTGACGGTGATGTCACGGGTATTTTTCCAATATGTGTGCCTCTGTGTTTGTCTGTGTGGGGTTGTGTGTGTCTATGTGTGTGGGTGTGTGTTCTGTGTGGATTTGCAGTGTCACTTCAACACTCTTGTTTTCCCCTGTTAGTGTGTGAGCTATAACCCTAACCCCGATCCTTTTTTCCCCTCTTTGTCATGCTTTACAGACAGAAGACTGAAGGTCACTACAATAAACATCATACCATTCACTCCATAACATTGTAGAACAATTGCATACAAAAAAGTCCCGTTAACAGTATTTGCCCAGATTGGGATGAATAACGTTCATTACGACTCCATTCATGATAGTTGAGTCAGTGACAGCATGTACCCATCTTAAGTTACCAGTCAAAACATCCAAAAAACAATAAAAATGATCTCCAAATTCTGACCGAAAAAAAAAAAAAAAAGAAACCACGGTGCTGTAGTTTTTGTTACAGGTCGAGACAAACGGGGAATGTACCACGCAGCAGTTAAAACATGCATGTTTACCAGGCGTAAATGTTTTTGTGATGTCATCAAATAGACATGTGGCCAGTGCAGTGCCAGCTTTCTCTGAGACCTGTTGGCAGGAATCCACTCTGCAGGGATGGGAGCTAAAAAAAACTTGTTAGCACAAAATAAGTAATTATTTTTCTAGCTATTTTTAGCTCAGATGGATTAAAGAGGGGATTAAAGCTGCACGTTTTGAGACATAAAAAAGGCATTCTGGAAAAAAAAAGCCAAAATATTCAACAAAATCATTATTATGAATAGTAAAACAAAGCCATAATTATGTTGATACGATGTTTATGTATTTAAGCAGCGCATGTTCTATCATTACTCACTGTTAAAATGGATCACATGTAGTTCATTTGTTACAATTGCAGCCACTTTCCTCTAATGATTAATTGTAGAGGTGATGCAGCTTCCACTAACACTCATGGGATCTAAATTCAGAAAAAATATCGAATGGAAGTTAATGGCAAGAGAAAGACTCACAAGAGAACGTCTTCACAAGTTGGCCTTGCTTTTCAAAACGACCGCCTCCTCTTGTCATTCACCCTTTCACATACACACACACACACACACACTCGCTCAGTGGTGACAGATACTACCATCTAAAGTGCCACCTGCTCTTGCATTAAAAACATAATGACTGTGCCCTCCAGAGCAATTTGGAGTTCTTGTTCCTATCACTGGATGACCGCTGTACCTCCTGAGGCATGGGCAGCCCTCCAAACCTGTGGCACTAAGACGTAAAACAAGACATTACTTATGCAAGTCTTTGGTATGGAGCCTGTCTAATTACATATTGTACCATCTTAGTATGTCTGCAACATTCTCGTTAAATTTGACAGACTTCATATGAGTAATTCCAAGCAAGTTGACTTATTGGATTTACTGTTCGTGTATGCTCCAAAGTCTTCCCAACACCGTTTTCATGTCATAATGCGGCTTTACAATCATGTGGTATAGCTTTGTAAAATAGAAATCCGCCCTAAATGTAGACCTGTGACCCTTTATGGTACCGGTGTGGGCGCAGGCCTCCCTTGTTGTGCTGGCATGGTTCCTCCAGTCAGCTCCCTTTACTGCTATGACAAGAACCCTGGAAGTGCACAGCAATGAGTGCTGTTAAAAAGCCGCAGATCACCCAGCTGGTTTTGTTCCCTAAAAGCACAGAGTTTACATGCTTTAAGGCATGCGGTTGGGGCAAAAGAGGGGGAATTAAAGAAGAGGGTGGAGGAAGAGGACTCATGAGAAATACATGTGGCATAAAATGCTGCTAATCCCCTGTTAAAAGCCAAAAATTAGCGTTTATTTTGTTTCCAAGAACAAAAATAGCCCCCATTAGTTGTTTACCACAGAGCTTGAGAGACTCCACAACGTGAGATCATTACCTGAGGTTACTATCATGCCCTCAGACTGATCATATTTGTATCTGCTTGCAGCAAATTATTTGTGTAAACCCGAGCAGGCTGCTGCTGCCGGGTTTTATGAGACATATTAGTTATTTTAAATCACGTTGCGCGCAGCAGGGGAACGGCAACAGGTAGTTAAAAAAAGGCTGACACTTTTGTGTATGCGTGTGTTTGTGATGGTTTGGGGTTAGCTTGGGAGTGATGCCACACAAGTTTTTGAACTCACAAAGTCATCTGAAAATATTATGAAGCAGTAAGCATGCTTACTTGGCTTAAAGTTAGAAATGCTAATAGAAATAATTATATAAAAGCTTATTCTACTAGCTCACAACCAAGGAGAAGAATTTTGGAATGACTGTAACATAAAGTGTGTGTGTGTGTGTTTGTTGGAGGGGGAGTAGGCATTCATTTTAGTTTTATTATTTGTTTATTGACATAATTTATGGTTAGAATGTTTAGAAACATAAGCAGCCGGGTCAGATGCCTGCAAATGTTCGTGGAAACAACAAACAGTTGAATTTTTTTGCCTTTTTTCATCTTTTCCATCAACTTTTCCATCCACCCTTTTAAGCTATCCACACAAAGACTTTGTGACCTTTTCACACCTACTTCGGCCATTTCAACTGTTTCTTTTTTTTTTTTTTTAACTTTTAGTGCTCTCTCCACACTGGACCAGCTGGTTTTATTTCCTCAGTTGACATTTCAGCTGAATATTTTGAGTTTGGGCATTAATTCGAGTGGTTTTTTTTTTTAACTCAACTGATAATCATTTCTTTTTCTGCTATAAGTATTTCTCCCTACAATGATTACACTTTAAAGTCTTTCAGATATGTTCATGTCAACTGTTACATACTGTTTGCTAATATCAACAAGCACCCTGAAGCTCTTACACTTCAGGTATTGCTTTGTCTTTCAGTTTATTCTTTGTCTTTTATGACTTTCTGGTCATTACAATTCAACTTATGACCACTGGCATACTGTAAACAAAGATGGATGATGTATGAACCCACAATTTCCTGGAAACAAGCACTGCCATCTTGTGCTTGTTGCCATTTGGAGGCAGAATCAGGTGCGGTAGTGGCTGGGCGGTGGAGCTGCAGTGTTGCGCTCCCGCCAACACACTTCAGTTGTCATGATGTTTCACCAAGTTTAAAGGATCAAATAACAAATGGAAACCAAACTGATCACAAAAATGAACATGTGGAATAGAATAAGATGGCGGAGACTATATTTCGCGTACGGTTCGTTTCGAGTTTTTAGTTTGGCCTATTCGATATCATTGACTGGGGAGGAATTATGACAAAAAGGGGGCGATCCAGATGTTTTGGCTTCATGCCTTCATACTTACATATAGTCAGTGTTGAAATGACCAATAACCTCCAGTCAGCACGTTCACATCTGATAAATATAGCTGATATTTCAATTTCACTCCAAAATTACAACTTTAAATAAGGCTGTGCCTTTTTTTAAACAATGTGTGTCAACAGATATTGTGACCATCATTTTGACTAAAACTTAAACACTTTAAATTTTCAAATTGTTTCAAATGTATCAGCTGCAAAATTTCAGCAACAAGCACAAGCACATTTTGTTTCGAGTGTGCAACTGCTTATTTGACTATAGAGGGGAAAAATAATGAAATGATCATTCATCATGTCCTAAATACATATTCATATTCAGTATGTCCTAAATACAGAAAAATGTCATGCATATTGTTATGATTGTGCCCACAAGTACCTCTAACTCTGCATCTCTTCCAAAAAATATAATTTATTTTAGTTTTACACCATCAATCAATTTGTCAGGGTAGTTATTCCTTTACCCACACGGATAATACCTCATTTTGAATGGAATGTCTTACATATACTGAAAATAATAATAAAAAAAAAAATCACATCAGAAGACGTCTACGAGAAGCAGTAGGGTTGTTGACGTTGAAGTTTATGTTTGGTACAGAACAGAGGTGAAGTCAGACAATCTGCAGACCTGCGCATCACAGAGTGGCGTTCCTCTGCCAACCAGATGCAGCCTGTGGCTTAAAGCTGGCACCAGCCCACAGCGGGACTGCAGAAAGACCCGGAGGAGCCACTTTTCATGTTGCTTTCACAGGCTTAGCTCCCGCTTGACACGAAGACATTAGCGGCCATTACAACTACACCAAAACCAGTATGAAGTTATGAGGTTGTCTTTGTGTGGGTTTGTTCATTTTATGACAACTTCATCTCTCATTTGTCACGTGGAGCTTCACAAGCAGCTGTAGATTTCTCAATAAGATTTCCACTTAGCAGCGGCTTGTTGCCAATTTAGGTTTCTCAAGCATTCACACACTGAAACCAACAAACCTATGTGCCAATATGGGATTATTGCGACCAACGTCATTAGTGCACTTAATTAATGCTAGTATTTTGCACTACCAATGAGAAGCTCTCTTTAATTAGGACATTTAAATGATAAGTCTGTCGCTTTGTCTCATGTTAGTATCAACATATTAAACAACGACTATTACACGTGCCTGATAACTTTAGGTATTTCAACCATTTACTTTAGCTTAATTTACTAATATTTGTTCAATGCGTTAGCCATTAGCTCACTATTACAATCACAAACTACTTCACAAATTACCTCAATCTAACTGTTGCAACCATTTATCAATTAGCTAACTTAACTATTTCATCCAATGTTACATTGATTTTGGCTATCTCAAGCTTTTATTGTGTCTGTTTGTTGGTTGGTTGGTTGGTTCGATGGCTAGATTACACCAAAAAATCTCGACTGATTGAGATGACATTTTCTAGATCAAAGGTATGTCTTCGCCCAAACCTACAGTTTTGTTTGCCAAAGGTCAAAGGTCAAGGCCACTGACAGGTCAAACACGTATTCTGAACATATCTCCAGAAAGAAATATTATATAGGTCTAACATATCATTATGTAACTAATCCAAGGGTCCATCACATAGCCAGAACCATCTGGCTCTGTGGTTAATGTGTCGCCCATTAAAAGGTCTGTTTTAGCTGAAAACAGATTATCCATTAGAGTTTTTTCAAAGTTAGCAATCGTTATTTCAATCAATCTATTATCTGTTTCAGACTGGCTTATGGCATGCTCATTCGCAACTCAGTGTCCTAAACAGCTAACACAATAAATGTATGTTTTTAATGCATAATTCTTAACAAATACAAAATAGAATATTGTAATACTCAAATCAATCTTTCCCCTCAGTCACGGGTGTTCTGCTGATGGACTCCCTGATAGGGGTCATTGCTGCACAGTTGGTGAGAATAATCACACTTCCAGTAGTTTTCCAGTTCGATCTGAATTGGCCAGACATGATAGATAAAACCTCGGCTTGGCTGTGTTTCGCTTTGTATCATGTCTGAGAAGTGCTGTTTATTTGAAAATATCCTGTCATGTTTACTATACTCTGTACTTTACTGTAATTTTCTCAACACTGAGCCAAAGGGATTCTTCAAGATAGCCAGTTTTACATTGCCTGGATGAGGGATGGCGCTCTTTCTTCTACACACCTCTACAGTATGATGGGAAACAGTTTAGCGGGAAAGATTAATAATAAGGTTGGCTGTGACTTCCTCAACTTCAACATTCGCTGCAGGTCTAATACAGATAGAGTTTACCAGGTTGTCTCCATCCAGGTGAACTTATTAAAAACTTGCATCCATCTAACACCCTTCTGTAA
The DNA here is from genome assembly GCA_001698575.1 of Mola mola. Taxonomy (NCBI): domain Eukaryota; kingdom Metazoa; phylum Chordata; class Actinopteri; order Tetraodontiformes; family Molidae; genus Mola; species Mola mola. The sequence goes on from KV751339.1 coordinate 10,152,576, forward strand.
AAGAAGCAGATCATGTCCTGGCGGTGAGTCTCAACGGTTGAAAATAAAGACGGCTGGAGAGAAGATGGATAGAGAAAGACTTGCAGCCAAGCCTGCACTGCCTGCAGAGATAATCAGAGTTCCTGCTTCCCAGACTGCCGAAGACATTCTGTTTTTCTGTGTGTGGGCAGAGCTGGACCAACACTCATCGCAGGCAGTGGATCGAGCACTGCAATAAGTCAGAGTCAGATAAGGCAACAGGTTGAGCAACACGTCCCTGTGACTGAGTGTGAAAACAGTTCTTAAGAAAGAAAAGCTGGGCTTAGAAGAGAAAGCTGATGGAAAATCAACATCACAATAACATTTTTCTTTGTTCTAATCTCATTTGCTTGTCCACACACACACAGCAGTAAGCCCTTCGGTGGCGAGATGGGCAGGATCAGGCCCTGCCATTGCCTGTCTGCCACTTGGTCATATAAATCTTTACAACACAACTCTCTGGCACACGCCAGGTTGTGGATGGATGTTCCCTCTCTGTGTGCACAGATGGTGCGTGCGTGTTCAAGCAAGAAGTGGTTCATAATTGAGACCATATAAACGGGTGTCTGTCAGGAACATGTAATTGGTTTTGTGTGTGTGTGGGTACTAATACTGACAGTATTATTGGGCTCGACATGCTGAATGATGAACAGGACCGAGGTGCTGAAGGATGAGGGGGGTGGGGTCTGCTTAAGTAAAAGGTCTTCCCTGCTCTTGTGAAGCAACATGTCTATAAACACCCCAAATTCTCTCTAAAAGAGTGCTACGAGACACGTCTCAGATGGTATCAACTTCTGACCTTCTCCTCTTATAGTTTACTGCCCTGGAACAGGAAAGACTTAAAATCTTTCCAATATAAACTGTTTAATATGCAGCTCATACATTTGATTCAAAAATAAACAGCATATCAGTAACTATGGATGGGATGCTTAACAGCTCCCTGTTGATATAGTGATGACTAGTGCTGCCATGTAGTAAGAATAATAATAATAATAATATTCTTTAACGTCCACAATTATGGAAATTTGCTTTTGGCTTCACAGGTAGGTTAAAAATGCATCTAATAAATTACAATACACACAAAAAATAACTAACATATCATGCACGGTGCAGACAGTATACACTGTAATGAACATGGATCCAGTGTGAATAGCCATTGTTATTTCGGAGAAAGTAAAGCGTTTGGTGAAAGGCTTTTTATAAACGCTCTTGGTTACTGCAGCATCCCTGTGGCATCTGCCCATTTCTGGTCTTTTTGCCCAGGTGTCCATACCATGTAAATACACTAAGAGTCAATACACTTTTAACAAGGTTTCTGTAGACAGGCTCCAAAATCTTCTTACTTTTATCATATGAGGTCAATTTCATTGTTTTTTTTTCTTAATATATTCAGTGTTAGCTACATTTATCTAGCTACATTTATTAAGGTTCCTAAGCGCTTTGTAATGCTTTAAATAAGAATTTGTAGTTTATGTAACACAACATTTTATGAAAAATATATTTCATGAGGTTTCGATACCATATTGTATCTTTACAGTTGTGTTCTATGTGCATTCAGATGGATCACTTTTGTGTTTAAGTTCGTCAAAGCCACAGGGCAATCAAAAAAAATGCTTGAAAAATAATTGCTTCGTTGCAATTCTCCATTAACTCTGCAGCTTGCTTGAACCCTACAGCTGTCTGTCTCCCTTATTGAGTTGCACAGTCATTTCCTGTTTTTACAAAGCAAGCACCGTTACTGAGAGTTTTTATTATAATTATCAGAATAGAAGCGCCTCCCACCTTTATCCCCTCTCCGTCTTTCCACTGTCAATTGTGCGTTTACGGTATCAGGACCGTAAACTACATCACTGCTTTCTGACTGGAGGTTTCCATTTTACAAGCTGCAGATTGAATGCTCAGTGTTACGAAACAAAACAGTTTGGTAAGAGTGTAAGAATCATGTTTGGGTTAAAATCAGTTTAGATACATACAACACATCACGTAAGGTATGGTACTTTCAAAACATTACAAAACCTAAATTACAGGCAAAAATTACACCAATTTCAACATGAACTTCTGGTTTCACATGAGCCCTGGTCTCCTGTGTCAGTGTCCACCACTTGTTTGTCCCAACAACGTTCTTGTCCTTTGTCATTTGTCATCGTTTTCTCAGTCACGTGAAAATTAATGAGAAAGACCTAATGTAGATATCAGGTACCAGGTCTGGGGGATCTAATAATGCAGAGACACACAGGGAGCTTTCTGAATTGTTTGTCGTTTTAATAATGAAGGTCAAAACCAGGAATTCGAATTATGCAGCGGTACAGATAAGGATAAGGCAAACTCGGTAATTGAAACACGGAATACAGATCAGACACAAGGAGACTTACAAGGAATAAACACTGGAACGCTCGACAATCTGGCACAGGAGGGAGGGAACACAGGGGCTAAATGAGGAAGGGGTAGACAATTGGACACAGGTGAGACACATTATGGAGAGGGAATAGTCAGACACACCTGAGGGACAAGACTTTACAGGACATGGGGAATAAGACACAAGAAAAAACTTCAAAATAAGACTGGAAACACTGATTGACCCTAACAAACATTAAAACTGGCAGAGTGGTGCTTATTAAAAAAAAAGTGTTTACAAGAAAACTTTTGATGATGCTTTGCTACATAGTATCATAACATAGCAAGCCGTAAGATTGGCCTGCATTCATTAAACGAGCCTATTAGTGTTTGTAATGTCATTGATATCCATTTTATGTTTGAATGGCTAGAAAATTTAGTGATGGTGTCATAATCAATTGGAGTAATTTCATCTGACATCAGAATTTTCACCAAGAGCAATAAAACAAGATGAATTATTGTAGGTTTATGGATTACATGCTGTGACCTTGATGTTAAAAGTAGTAAAATGTGTGTGTGTGTGTGTGTGAGTGATTTCGCCTGATTCTTTGGCAGCTTGGTGTGGCAGGGAGGCAGAGCTGCTCCCGGGCACCTTGTCTGAATCATTTTCATTGTCCCTGCTGCTGCAGGCCTAATGTGGCTTTATGGGGGGACGTGTGGCGTCCCACAGGACAAATTAGTGCACAGATCGCTAAGTTTGAGGAATAAAAGTTGCCATTCAAAAAGCAGACCGTTCCAATTTTGTCATTAGTTTTACTGCAAGAAAGTGAGTGGACATCTGAGTTTGCTTGTCATTAGCATTTGTTTGAAAGGTTTCATTCTAAGCTATAAAACCAAATTTCGGAAATATAAATAGTCCCTATTCCTAAAAAACTTTATTCAATGTAGAAGATCTGTTTTTTTTATACATATATTTACGCTTAAACCTGCATAATCATGCACACACAGTCTCTCCTACAGATGTAGACTATCAGAGGATTAGATTCAACTCTTGTAAAAATACACAGAACAAACAAGAAAGTGATGGCAGGCTACCACCAATGAACACTAATTGTGTTTGTTGTACCTCTTATAAAGAAGCAGTTCACCAATTCATGCGGAGCTGTTATTGCGCGGCTCGCGACCCTTGTGAAAATGTTATGGTAGTGAGGCTCTGGATTAGGTGTCAGCGTGGGGGTGTGCAGCTACTGGAGGGGTGCTGCTGAATGGATCGAATAATTTGTGGCTGACTGAGCTGGAGTCAGTGTAAAGACAAGATGGTCTTCATCCGTCACATAACAGACACTGGCTGTTCGTTTCCACCATTATAGCAACACACTTTGTTTTCTCATTGTATATTAGATAATTCAATCTATAAAAGAACTAAAGTGTAGACAGAGAAAAAAAAAATACAATTACTTATAATAAAAGTCAGATTACTTTGTTTAAACTGTAACATTTATATTCACTAGTTTATTTAATGATTTTTAAAAAAAGTTCTTTCGTTTTGCTCAAATTGCTGATTTTTCTCACTTTTGTGTAAACTCAATATTGGAGTATTTAAATTCAACAATGTATAAAGAAACATGACGCTGTGATGCTATTGAGAAAAGCATTGGTAAAATGCTGTAGATGGATTTTTCAACATTAATTCTATTGATTTTGATTTCACTCATGTAACACTGGCTTTGGTCTATAACTGCTCTTATAACTCGCATGCTAAACTGCTTCTGGGCGTCGGTGCATTAGAAAAGCAAAGGGACGACAACTTGTGCAATTTTAGCCAATCAACACCACAACACCAACATCATAAGGGGAAGTACGCCACATTATGCAGCTCCTGATTTACAGTAAATGAACAAAATACAAAGAATGCATATAACCATAAATAAAATAATGACAATAATCAATTATCCCAGGAAAAAAAATTAAAGCAAATTATTAATTAATTAATTAATTGATCTAATTATCAATCTGCAAATTACTCATACATTCAATACATTTTATCTTACATTGAGATTGCTGGAAACTAAAGGAGAACAGTAAAGCAAATCTCCATTCTGTTATCAACTACTAGGATATGTTTTCAATTCTTTGCGGTCCCACATATGTTATATACTGTATATGTAACTGCTCCTACTTCAGAATGACTGCTTGTATCACTTTAGCAGAACACGATACTACCGTTAAAACACACGATGGTGTTGCACGTGATTGCACATCAGTGTACTACTTCAATTACAGGTCTCTGAAGGCACCTTTGAAAGCTGGAGTTTCACTCACTAAGGTTTTTATCAGTAAAGTGGTCTGAAACCAAATAGTCAGAAATTTCTTACATATGAATCCTGTATTTCTGCAGAGGCCATGCACTGTAACACATCTATGAGTACATTTACATGTACTTTTACATTAGTCTCACTTTCAGTAGTGCTTTTGAGGAACACTGATGTCTCCAGAAAAAACTGGCACCCAAAATGGGCCATGTGTAAAATGTTCAGTCATGGTATAGTTATGTTTCAATGTTGATACAAATATGTTGATAGCATTTGAGTAAACTTCAGCCAAAAGATGTTCTGCGTATCGATATCTGTATGGTCACGTTTATCAGATCTCTCGGCTTCCTTAAAAGACCCCTGTTGAAAGCAACAAAGCCTTATTTTTCACTGGTACACACCATGCGCTCCACATGATGGGGATGTGCCATCAGAAATCTCTCTCCTCGCCTCTTGGGCTGCTTCAGACCCTGGAGGAAAAGCCTGTACGGAGCAGCCAGACTATCAGACTCCAAGAGCACCGGGACCCCCCAACCCCTCATCATTTCCCCCCTCCGCATGAGTCAAAGGGCCCTTCTTCTCCGTGCCAGCTGACTGCAGGAGGAAAGAGAGGAGAGCAGGGGGCAGAGGGCTGGGTGGGAGGGGGCAGAGTATATTGAAGGTAAATGAGGGGAAAGGATACAGGGGAGGGAGGTTATAACATAACATTTTAAGGCTCCAGTCTTTGGACAGATGTGTTGAAGGCAGCTTTCTTTACCCCTCACTGATCCCCCATCTGATGAGAAATCATCCAACAAACCAAAACTAGTTGGATTATTATTAGTTTCAAGCACGGTGGAAGTTTCCCTTGGCTTTCCAAGACCAAAGACATGAGAACAGATGCAACAGTGTGAGAAAAAAAAAAAAACTACAACTGTCATGTCACTGCCATGCTACAGTAACTATAACTATCGAATTTTAACTAGTGTTAAACTATTGAGTTAAACCAGCCACTAGGGGTCACAAACCAGTGTATTTCTAGTGCCTGTTCCAAGCCTGGATAAATGGTGAGAGTTTTGTCAGGAAGGGCATCTGGCTCAAAAACTGAGCCAAATCAAAAATGCGAATCACGAAAGCAAATTTTATACTGGATCGGTTGGGGTCTGGGTTAACAACGACCGCCAACGGTCCTGTTGACAAACAGGCTACCGGTGGAAATTGGGCTACTGTTAGTCGAAAAACAAGAGAAGGGAAACGTGTTAGGAGACAGAGAGAGAAGAGGAAAGTCAAGAGTGTAGGATTGAGTGGAGGAACTCTAAATGTTGGCAAGATGACAAGCAAAGGTAGAGAGCTGGCTGACATGATGGAGAGAAGAAAGGTAGATGTTTTGTGTAGGAAGTAATAGGCATGATCCTGAAGCAGGAATATGCAACGAATGTTGTAGAGGTGAAAAGAGTGTCGGACAGGGTCATGAATGTGAAGCTGGAAATTGAAGGTGTGATGATGAATGTTGTCAGTGGTTCTGCCCCACAAGTTGGCTGTCAGATCTCTCGGCTTCCTTAAAAGACCCCTGTTGAAAGCAACAAAGCCTTATTTTTCACTGGTACACACCATGCGCTCCACATGATGGGGATGTGCCATCAGAAATCTCTCTCCTCGCCTCTTGGGCTGCTTCAGACCCTGGAGGAAAAGCCTGTACGGAGCAGCCAGACTATCAGACTCCAAGAGCACCGGGACCCCCCAACCCCTCATCATTTCCCCCCTCCGCATGAGTCAAAGGGCCCTTCTTCTCCGTGCCAGCTGACTGCAGGAGGAAAGAGAGGAGAGCAGGGGGCAGAGGGCTGGGTGGGAGGGGGCAGAGTATATTGAAGGTAAATGAGGGGAAAGGATACAGGGGAGGGAGGTTATAACATAACATTTTAAGGCTCCAGTCTTTGGACAGATGTGTTGAAGGCAGCTTTCTTTACCCCTCACTGATCCCCCATCTGATGAGAAATCATCCAACAAACCAAAACTAGTTGGATTATTATTAGTTTCAAGCACGGTGGAAGTTTCCCTTGGCTTTCCAAGACCAAAGACATGAGAACAGATGCAACAGTGTGAGAAAAAAAAAAAAACTACAACTGTCATGTCACTGCCATGCTACAGTAACTATAACTATCGAATTTTAACTAGTGTTAAACTATTGAGTTAAACCAGCCACTAGGGGTCACAAACCAGTGTATTTCTAGTGCCTGTTCCAAGCCTGGATAAATGGTGAGAGTTTTGTCAGGAAGGGCATCTGGCTCAAAAACTGAGCCAAATCAAAAATGCGAATCACGAAAGCAAATTTTATACTGGATCGGTTGGGGTCTGGGTTAACAACGACCGCCAACGGTCCTGTTGACAAACAGGCTACCGGTGGAAATTGGGCTACTGTTAGTCGAAAAACAAGAGAAGGGAAACGTGTTAGGAGACAGAGAGAGAAGAGGAAAGTCAAGAGTGTAGGATTGAGTGGAGGAACTCTAAATGTTGGCAAGATGACAAGCAAAGGTAGAGAGCTGGCTGACATGATGGAGAGAAGAAAGGTAGATGTTTTGTGTAGGAAGTAATAGGCATGATCCTGAAGCAGGAATATGCAACGAATGTTGTAGAGGTGAAAAGAGTGTCGGACAGGGTCATGAATGTGAAGCTGGAAATTGAAGGTGTGATGATGAATGTTGTCAGTGGTTCTGCCCCACAAGTTGGCTGTGATATGGAAGAGAAAGAGAAATTATGTAGTGGCTTAAATAAAGTGGCAGAGAGTATTCCTAGGGTGGAGAGAGTGGCGGCTGCCATTGCAGGCTGCAAGATAGTGACAGGAGAGAGTGTGGCCGGACAGCATCTGATGGTGGTGTGTAGGATGATTCTGGTGGTGAGGAAGAGGAAGAGAGCAAAGGTGGAGCAGAGGATCAAATGGTTGAAGCTGAAAAAGGAAAACTGCTGTGAGGACTTCAGGGAGAGGTTGGAACAGGCTCTTAGTGGTCCTGAAGAACTGCCAGATGACTGTGTAACCACAGCAACAGTGATGAGGGAGACAGGTAGGGAGGTGTTTGGTGTGTCATCTGGACAGAGGAAGGATGATAAGGAGACTTGATGGTAGGACGAAGAAGTACAGGAAAGTATTCAGAGGAAGAAATTGGTGATGAAGAAATGTGAGAGCGAGAGAACGGAAGACAGAAACAGGAATACAAGGAGATGCAACGTATGGAGACGAGGGAGGTGGCAAAGGCTAAACAGAAAGCGTATTATGAGCTGTATGAGAGGTTGGATGGAGCTGGGAAGGATGTGCAGCAGGTTGGGGTGATAAAGGAAAGGGATGGAAATGTACTAATAAGTGAGGAGAGCGTGCTGGGAAGATTGAAGGAGTACTTTGGGGAGCTGATGAATGAAGGAAATGGAAGGGGAAAAGGGTGGAGGAGGTGGAAAAGGTGGAAAAGGAAGTTGGAAAGATTAGTTAAGATGAAAAGAGAAAAGGTTTGAAGAGGATGAACAATTTAATGGCAGTTGGTTCTGATGACGTGACGGTAGAGGTATGGAAGTGTCCAGGAGAGAAAGCAGTGGAGACAGAAAGAGTTGCATTGTGTCTTTGTGGATCTAGAGAAAGCCTAAAACAGAGCGCCGAGGAAGGGAACTGAGATTCTGTATGAGGGAGTCTGGAGTAGCAGAGAAGTATGTTAGACTGGTGCAGGATATGTATGACAGCAGTATGACAGTGGTGAGGTGCGCTGTAGGAGTGACGGATGGCTTTCACGGTGGAGGTGAGACTGCATCAAGGATCGACCCTGAGCCTCTTCTTGTTTGCTATGATGATGGACAGACTGACAGATGAGGTCAGGCAAGAATCTCCGTGGACGATGATGTTTGCAGATGACATTTTGTTCTGTAGTGAGAACAGAGAGCAGGTGGAAGAAAACCTGGAGAGGTGGACGAACGCACTGGAAAGAAGAGGAATGAATGTCAGTCGCAGCAAGACAGAATACATGTGTGTGAATGAAAGGGAGGTAAGTGGAACAGTGAAGTTACAGGGAGTAGAGGTGGAAAATGTGCATGAGTTTAAGTACTTGGGGTCAACTGTTCAGAGCAACAAGCAGTGTGGTAAAAAGGTGAAGAAGTGAGTGCACGCAGGGTGGAGTGGGTGGAGACAAATGTCAGGAGTAATCTGTGACAAAAGAGTAGCAGCAAAAGTGAAGGGAACATTTCAAGGTTCAAGGTTCTTTATTTTTCATTTACAGCCATGCACAGAGGATGCAGTACAAGATGAAAATGACATTAACTTAGTATCATTAATTTAACAGCAAAACAAAGTCAGTGCACCACAGATTATGTGGAAAAACACATCTAAAGATGCTGCAAAAAACCTTAGCACACACACACACTTAGGCAATCCTACATCTCTGTCTCACATCACGTAACACCTGAACCTCACACACAAACAAACGCACATGTCCAACGTGTTAAAGACGAGACCCACCTGCTAATTGCTCTGACAGTCTGGCTACTGTAACCAGCACATGCACATGTAATTAACAAGCACACACACACACAGGCCATTAGTGACACATGCACTTGCCATAAGCGCCGTCCTCACACAAAGTGCACTGAGGCATGGTCAGCTCCCCCCTCTCCCACGTTTTCTCCCCCATGGGATGGAACATGTTCCTGCAGCACAGTGTGTCCTCACAGCCTTTTGCTGAACAAGCAGCGCTATTTCTAATAAGCCAGAAAAATAAATAGAGAAAGTCAAATTACGCTCTGACTCATATTGCATGGCGTGTCAAAAAAAAAAAAAGTCATTCACGCAGCTACCACTGTTATGATTAATGAAAGAGGATGAAAAGTCACTCATTCACTGTGGGCGATTTGGATTAACTTTCAAAATGACACACAATAATAAAAAAAAAACAAAAAACAACATTAAAATGAGAAAAGCAGTGAAGAGAAGCATTTAATTTTGACCAAATGAGAAAGCCGTGTGTTTGGAGGAAGAAGATGTTGGAAATTGGATGAGTGTAACTCCAGAACAGGATGCATCAGGGATGTGTCAAAGCTGTGCCCTGATGGAATTGCTGGCTACCTTTTTAGGCATGGAGCAGCACAGGGACACACACACACACACACACATACGCACACACAAATACACACAGAAACACACATTTATAGCAGCTAGACGGGCAGGCGTCCATCACTCGCAACGCTCTGCTCCTGCCTCTTGGGCCCTGGCAAATTAGCAGGATTTTTTGGGGGAGGGCTGATTGTTTTCTCTTCAAACGGGGCTTGTTTTCGCTGGGGAAGTCTCTCGCTTCCATGAATATTGTGTGAATGGAGGTGAATGGAGGCCTTCATGAGCTACGAGGTGGCTGTGGTCCCTGCTGCCACGCTGCCAGCCACGTGCCCTCCTCCGCTGCTCTCGTGCTGATTGGTCGGCCTGCAGGTAGCTCCAGGATGATTTCAGTTTAAATAGCTGGTTTGTCAACTTTGATTGTGTAGGTTAATAAATCAATTTTAAAAAATCAATTGGATTTTCTCTTCTCAGCTGGTACATAAATTGATCTAATTTGGTCCCATTAAAGTTTGACACCTTAAAATGGGTCATGATTTACACAATAAAACAAGATATCTCTTACTTACATTAGGCAGAAGATATTTACTGTTTCCTTTGCTGTTTAAGGCACTGTGCAGTTGTAATAAATCTGAAGTTATCCTCAAACCTGAATTATTAGTTAAGTTTGTTAGTTAAACCAAGACATTAGTCAGTATGTTTCACCATGACTTTTTAATTAATTTAGATCAAGCCACTGCAATGAATCCCAAATCCAGTCTGTGTTTCACGGGCTTGGATCATGGATCTCTAAACATAGACCAAACAGTTGTCCTTTCAATGGCAGTACTGCAAATAAGAGGGAATCTAGTCAAAATAATGGTAGCTAAAACTTGTTAATGTGTGTCAAATGTTCTAAATATGAAAGTCTCACCGGACATTTTAACAGCTTGACTGAAACCTAACTCGTAAATTAGACGGGTAATTTACAGAATAGATAAACGATTGTGGAATGATGGTACCAGACTGCAGTAGAGAACACAGGAGAGATGCATCTTTCCCAAACAAAAAAGTGACTGTGAATGGAGAGTCAATCTGGTGTGACACTGCAGAGCCGAGTGACATCAAAACTTGAATTATATCATATCTATTGTACAGTAGACTGTGTAAGCCAGTGCGTCTATACAAATTTGAATATTGTGGAGTTAATTTTTCATAACTCACAAAGTTAAACTTTCATATTTTCTATAATTGTTACAGATAAAGTGAAATATTTCAAGCCTTTTGTTGTTTAATATATTTCTGGTGACATATTATGGTTTGTGCCGTAGGCCATAATCATTAAAATTTTAAAATGCTTGAAACGATTTTAATATATATGTAAAGAATCAGAAATATATTAAATGTTCACTTTGTAATACCATAATATAACCCAAAAAATCACAATATTTTAATGTATAACTAGTTATGATCTAACCAAGTCACTTATTTTGCATGAACTTAGCTAAATATATGAGCATAGGTCATGCAACTAAAACGAAACGGTGACAGGTCACAGTGGGTTTGTTGAAATTTCAGAAATTGCAGATGGCATTAAATCAGATGTGTAAAACTCATAAAATATATGAACTGACAAGTGAAAGTGTCATGCTTTTTCCAATGTCAATGTTAGCTATAGTTGTTTTAATGACACTAATGTACTTTTTGTCAAAGCTCTCAGAATGAAATGTAATAAAAGTCATTAACCAATGATAACAATGATAACATATTTTTTCAGTATTGTTGATCGATCAAGATTGTTCATGATGATACTGTTGGTTTGCTATACAGCTATACAAAATAGTTTATGATTTCTGTAATGAGACATTGTTGTTGAGTTCTTCGACACCACAAGAAAAACGCCATCATGATCCATTAGATCCGAGAGAAAGCAAATTTTTTTTCACCTGAAATCTGAAAAAAAAACTTCACCAAAGTCAGCTATAGGGATACAAAACACAAGAAGTAAGAGGGAAAATGTGATTTTGATCATTAGGGTGAATGTTTGTTTGTTTTTTTTTGTAGAAGTGGCAGCTGGTCTGATAATAAAGACACATTTATTTGGAATGATGACCCCAACAATCTTTTGAACACAAGACCCATGAACGTCTTTGATGAAACGCAGGAATTATTAAATTATTCAGCACACAGGCAGAAAAATAACCTGGCATTGCTCCATAATGTAGGTTGAAGTAAAAATTGCAAGTTTTTTTTTTTTGCTTTTTTTTCCATTTTACACGCCTAACCTTCTGACCAATTATGGAACTGAATTCAATATTGAATTTCGTGGACGTGAGTTTGGTTTAGAGTCCGTATGAGATTAGCCTTTGTGAATGCAAACCGAACCAGCTACAAAATGAAACAATGCATCAAACTCACATATGGTGCACACCAAGGTAGCAAACTATTAGGTATGAACAAGACCTTAGTAGTAGATAATAATGTGCTAGGCCAAAGTCAGTCTACTCTCAATTGTACCACGGCTATCACAAAATGAGGTACACTTGAGCAATTCCAAATTAGCTTAATGCAATCCCTCAGCCTTGGATCTAGGTCTTCAAATGCAAGGCAGATGTTTTCCTAATGATGGAATTAGCCGTTCCACTTGACAGTATTACAAGTGTCGAGTTTCAGAAACTGCAGCTGCTCCAGGATATCGCTTTCAAGTTTTGGCTGCATGGCAAAGACTGTCAGGGTGGCTCTAGATTGATTTTCATGGTCTCTATCTTGCTTGTTTCAGTGTTACAGCATTTGGCTAAAAGACCTAAATGTGTGTGTCCATCCATCCAGCCAGCTGTGAGGAAGAGTGAGAGGCTTTTTCCGCTGTACTCAGCAGCACCTGGGCAAGCTCATGGCGGATGCATCCAGGCCAAAGCCCATCTAATGCTGTGGCCTTTTCGTCCCAGACGGTCTTTTGTTGTTATAGGGCTGAATCCCTCTCAGGTATGGTTGCACACTGCTCATCAGTCTACAATGTTCCCCACATTCCACGAGTTCATCACAGATCATCAGGTCTTGTCATTTACTCCCCCCCCTTAAACCTGCTGCATGAAATTTCCAGAACACCAAGGGAGAGTCG
>KV751339.1:10165410-10179320 GCA_001698575.1 Mola mola
AAATATTTATCTAAAAGGAATGTTTGTTCGATGTTAAGAAAAGTTTCACGGGATGACGCTCTGAGGCCCTCTGGTTGAGAGTAGCTCATTTATAAGACATGTTTTGTATTTGTTTTATACGGTTACAACAATGGTCAACAACATCATTTTAGAAACAAAGATATTAAAACATAAAAAAATATATATTTTTAATTAAACCGTCTATTGTGAACAACTACTTTAACAAGCGAGGGATTTTTCAATCTTTAAATGAGACTAAGTTCTTTAATCCCTCTTTTCACCATTTGAGATGGCAGAGCAGCCATTTTAACTCTGATAACAGTCCTTAGGTAATGACATGTTGGCTTCATATTCCACCATTAAATGCATCCTTTTATCCTCATCAGGAAATTGTCGGAATCTGTTCCCTCTTCGCTTCAAACCGTTTAATCTCATCTTTTCCCTCCTGGGGGACAATTGCTGCTCGGAAGCGATCGGCCCTGCGGAGGTTGAGGCTGATTTTAGCGCCATCAAGGAGCCACGAAAACCTTTTGGTCTGGCACGGAGCGGCCTTACTGACCCCCCTTTCCTCACTCTCTTCTTAACCTTGGGTAAACAGAACACGGCCCGCCATTCACATCGCGTCTTGCCAGTAGCCATCACCTCGATGGGAGCCAGTGCTCTGCGAACAGTCTGGTGTTGAGTTCCACCAATAGGGACAGGTTACCAGGTCCCACTGCCAACAATGTCCGTGGAGTGCAAATGTTTATTTAAAAAGTTATGTTCGAGTATTGATTTTATTTAATTTTCCCTCTTCATAGCCTGCCTGTTCTTGGCTCAGGTAAAGTGCCTGTCCATCATGAAGTTCTCCTGCTGGAGCCGGACACGTTGTCCGTCTCATAAAAAGCCGCTACTATAGTATAAAGTAGCTCCGTGCCCCGAAATGTCCGCTTTACCTCTCCAAGCACGTTGAGCTTCCATGGAGGATGTGTCTGTGTGCATAGTGTGGTATATATATGCAGTGTGTGGGCCCTCTCCAAGAAAAATATGTTAAGAGGCCTCATTTCTTATAATAGTCTGGACATAGAAAATCTCACCTACTGGTAAGAATAATATAATAGTTACCATTAATACCTGATATGTCCCGTTGCCCACTTTTCTTATTTTATTCCATGACCCTGTATTTGTCTTCAATTAGCTCTAAATGGGTTTATGTTTAATATATGAAGTCACACTAACAGACTCTCTTCTCATAACACATAAAATAAATTATATTATCTTTCGCTCTTCCTCTGAGAAGGGCTGCTCAATTTCTGCAGCGCTTGCAACCGGCTGGAGCAGGTTGGTGGGTTCTGAAGGAGCTCCGTCGCCCCTCTTTCATGACGAGAACCAGACGTCATTCTCCAGGCCCGGCTCAGATGAGAGAGAGCTTTTTAAATGGCGTATTGGACGATCCCCTGCTGATGTGAGTTTTTCAGGTGAAATGGGATGCCAGCAGGCTAAATGGTTGTTTTTAAAAACAGCAATGACAACAACACAATTCAATCCAAAAATGCCAAAGGTAGAGGATGAAGAATGTAGAGCCAGCTGTAGAAAATCAGGCAACGCTCCAGTCAGTCAGTTTTCCAGAAATATATATTTACTGAACCAATTTTTAATTTGCACGTACCCACGACTGGATTCTATTTGCTCTCATTTATACTGAAAGCACACAAGGAAGGGATCTTTTAAATGGCCAGGAAGCTTGAATAAAGCAAAGAATAACAAGTTCAGTGTTCATATGGGTACCATATTGTTTTAAGATTCATGACAAACATATGGATCCGGCTTAAAAATAAATAAATAGCCTATAATAAATGTATAACCAAAGTATAAGGGGAAACACAAGGCTCAGTCTGGCTTACTTGAAGGTGTAGTGACCGGGAACATTTTCTGGATTGAGCTGGTTACACATTTTTGGTAACACTTTCTAGGAAAACATGATGCATTTTGTGTCATAGATAAACAAACACACATCATGCTTTGTCACGCGTGATATCAACAGTCACAATTCATTTCAAATGTGATTCTAAATAGCTCTTGTGATACAACATAGATTCTATGAAAAGCATGAAAATGCGTCACACGTTACCGACCACCAACAATGAAATGCTGTGATGAAACATACATTATTAACTCTGATAGTGGTATCAGTGGTATCTGATAGGATACCACTGTTCTGATACTGCATGAACTTGTACTGTAGTTATAATGTATTATAAGTAAGGATGCACCGACACGAACTTGTATAAGACAGAGTCCTGACGCCTCCTTACTACTCTGAATTGTGTGTAAGTGATTACAGGTACTGTAGTTATAATGTATTATAAGTAAGGATGCACCGACACGGAAATCCTGGACAGATACCGATATTTAAAATAGCAATTTGGCCAATAACCGATACACTTTTGTGTCAGGGAAATAAACAAGTCCTCTGTATGAAAAAAGAAACGACACCCAAATGATTGACACTCCTGTTAATGAGGTTAATGAGCCACAACAGATTTTTATTAGCCACTGGTGCTGGTTAATGTCACCTTATTTGCCTCCTTACTGAAAACATCACCCACAATTTCCTCCTTATAAAGACAAGGGGGCAATTGTTAACACCTGAGTGGAATCCACGTGAGCTCACAGGTCTTCAGACCGGCCACTGGATGGCTGCATGACCTGACAAACAAGAAAAAGACAATAAAATCAAAAATCAACTCATTCAACGATCAATGGTGAAGAAATGAACAACAATTGATAATTATACGCAGTCATACAAGAAAGAACTGAATTCAATTACTTCATTTAATACGCTGGGATACGCTGTGGGCTGCATGTGATACACATTAAAACTTCTCTCTGAGAGAGAGACTTCAGGCGGTCACCACTATGAATGTTCTTTTTGATGGTTTCCAGACCTTCACCTATAGGGCAATCTGGATTGCTGTTGTGTGCACTGTAAAAGCGCTGGGTGATTCAGATTGAGATTTCTGATAGCATACTTGTGTTCAGCGGTGTTCTTTAAATCATCTCTCAGTGTGGCAAACGGGGAGGTAAAAGCCATGGTATCAAGGTCTCACCCTGCTGCTCAGTTACGTGACATTTCACCCCATTTGGTTAGCATCAAATAACTATAACATATGAAACCAAGCTGGTCTGAAAAATATACATCACAGCGATAAGATTACAGAAATCATCTTTGGGAAAAATCATTTTAGGAGTACTTTGAGGTCTTAGTTTGGACCTAGTGCTACTTCATATAATGGAATGGAAGAAAGGTCTATGATCTTTACAGCAGCTCCAAACAGGGGACAAACTAAAAGCCCTAATTTCACTTTTATGCATATTAGCAGGCAGACAAATACAAACGACACACAATTCGAAGACGGAACAAAGGATACGGTATAACTTGTGGGTCTTCTTTTTGCAAATTCCATTTTTAGAGCCGATTTGAGACCAGAGAGGAGGACTCCTATGGCATGATGGTTGCATTTTATACGAAGAGACTGAGGAAACTTTTACTCTGCAGTTTTAATGAACCTGCATTTAAGGGAGAATTGACCTCCCATGACTTTTCTTGCAAACACGTCCTCAACCAATGCACGTGGAAATGTACAAATATGAAATATTTCTGCACTGCCCTAATGGGTTAATAAACTGTTTTAAATATTTTTGGAAGGAGGTTTCAAGTACCCAAAGAGTCCAAACTAACGTCAACCACCACAACCACCACATAATATCAGCAGATCTGTCTTTAAAATTGATTTCAAATGAAAACGATTGCATTTGCAAACTTGCTGCCCCTTAAATCTGATTAGTTTACTTGTTTTGGCATTAATATCGAGCACAACACTTATCTAAGCTTTGACTCATAATTTTGGCAATTACGGCAGCAAAACTTGCCTTTTTGGTCTCCCGCCAAAGCTTATGAACCCATGAAATGGGGTATTAACCAATCTGAAAGTCGCCACGTTATGCCCTCTTTGCTTCTCATTTTCCCCAACATTTACAGCGAAAAACTGTGAGAATTTTTGTGAAACAGTTCTGTTGAAACTGTTGTTCAACCTTGATCTTTAACTGTGGCGGTAACAGTCTTTAGATATATGGTGACGGTGTCGGTAAAAAGGCTTTGTAATTTTGGTTAAAAACGCGCACAGTTAGGTTGATGCACAATGTTACAGTAGTATTTCTATCAGTATCTTATCTTACTGGAAGTATTGTTTCTATTTTTCTTTGTTTTTTCCTTACATGTTTTGGGTTTTTTTTAGAAGAAATGCATCAAGTGTTCATTTGTGTCTGCTGAACAAGTGTTCTGATGTCCGTGTTTGTGTTAGTGGATCAAACCAGACTTTACAGATTCGAAGCAAATAAATATAGATACTTCAAGTGATGTGGTTAATTTTCTGATAATGCCAAAGCACATGAGGGGAAACAAAATGACTGGATGAGTTTGAAATGAATGTGAATCGTGTGCTTTGGCCTTCAGTTGACAGATCTCAACACAGATTCAGTGACATGTTATATATCTCTGTCCACCACCGTTAACATATGGACAATATTTATTTATTTATATCCATAATTAAAAGTTAAAAAAAAAAGTTAAAAAATACATGAGGTAAAATTAATGATGTTTTTAAAGAAAAAAAGAGAACTAAATGATTAGAAACCCAAAATGCTATATTGAAAAGCAAACATGAAACACGTACATTTAATTGAAAATTTTCTTTCGTTTGCATTTGCCTTTCAGCATTCGACCTCTCCAATTTAAAAATGTATCTTTTCCATTATAATTATTCATACTGTAGTAGAATTATATACACATTTTAAGGTTTTCTCTTCAAATTTTCTTATGGTACTTTTAATTTGACAAAATATATCCACATTAAGAAACCTTAAATATAAGAATGTTTGAAAGAATGGACCCTCATGGAGCTCTGAGCCAAAAATAAATGTTAGGATTCTTCTTCTTCTTTTCTTATTTGTGACCTTAACTTTGCATTTTCGGAATAATCATCGGTACATTTACCTCTACTTAAAAAAAAAAAAAGAGAAAAACAATATAATGTAGAGTAAATTCTTGAGTACACATTTCTCTGTCTTTCTCTATGCTGGAAAAAAAACTGAAATGAGTGATTAAAGTAACAAAAAAAGAGAAAGAAAACAAAGCAAGGATATGGAATCATACAGGGACACAGGGTTGCAGGCGGGACATGGTGAATGGGATGCGGCTCATTGCCTGTTAATCAGATATTATTCAGCCACTGAGGGGAGAATTAGGGAGCAATTATGTGTGTTAACTAGCTAGCCGGCACAGACAAACAGTGGTTGCTTGGAGCTGGCACACTGCAGCTTTTTATAAAATATCTGATCACAGAGGAAGAAATACACACACATACACACACACAGAGCAAAGGAGTCACTTTACCATGTCTTTATGCGATTATAATGATGATGAGCTGTGAACACGTCGCGTACGCCTCTGTCTAGGATGGATGGAGGCAGCAGCCGACGATTCTGGAAGGCCAGGAGGAAGAGAGAGGCAGTTCCTCTCAGCCCGTCCCGCTGAATTAACGGGACTCAGAGTTTGACAGTGCAGCTTTTGCCAGTCTCTTGGGTTTCAGAGGTATGCAATGAGCCTTATGCAGCAGCAGAGGGCAAAGTGAGTGCCTCCAGGTTCCCGCTGAGATGAGGAATGCATTCATATTTGGCTATTGCTAACGCAGCATTTTATGTTTTGATCATTTTGTATCATCTTTCTCATCTAATTAGACCTCATTAGACCTCATGTCAATCAGACCCTCAGAGGAATAGTCAGACAAGAATTGGAAATAATCAAATCTAAAGCGGTCATGTAAAAGACATGGTTGTATTAAGAAAAACTTTTTCATCCTGTGTTCCTGAATTAATTGTCCAGCCAAACATGTCCAAAAACAATTTATGATGTTCCCAGCAGTCGAACCCCGTCAATAAAAACCACAGTTGACACAGTAGTAGTAGTTCATCAGTCAGAAGCTTCCATCCGCAACCTGTGTTTTTATTTCCAAGACTGTGGTTTCCATGTTATTGATTGATTTCTCCCCGTCCTTGTTATCCCGGTGTGACGATGCAGGTGAATGAAACAGGCTTCAGCGTTCTCTGAGACTAGTGTCCCCTCTATGTGTAATTGCACGTTGAAGAGGAACTGCAGCAATGTGAAGTCGCTCAGTAGCTCAATCCTAAAATAATCTATTAATTTCTCCTGCCAACAGTTAGGGTGCATTGTGGGTAATGCAGATGTTTGAGACGTTTGTCTCTGGTTTTGATGTGTAGATTTTAGAAACACTTAATGGGTAAACTTTTCTTTGGGGAAGGTAAAAGAGGCTGAAACTGAAGCAAATCTTTGACCCAATGCTTGAAAATGGTCAGGGACACTCTCGTGTCACCACTGAGACAAACCAAAAATCACCCAAATTAAAAACCATTTACAGAAAAATTTCACCTATGCACACTTTTCTTCATGTTTTCAGTACACTTCTTGATCAGTTTGGTGTTTTCATAATTTAAAACAGAAGCGACTGATACATAAATGGAAGAAAAAAAGATTCTAAACCTGTAAATGGACTGATAATAACTGGCAATGAAAGCACCATCTGATGACAAGTGTGGATTGCTTACTGGTCTTCAGCAGCGCCTGGAAAAAAAACACACAATCTTCCAGCTGACGTAAACATGTTTGCACGCTTGTATCTCCGTCTTTATCTTTAAATAACACCCATTTATCCCAGAAATTAGCTGCTATATTCGTCTTGAAAGCCAGCACTTCCTTTAAATAAACTCAACGCAAGCTGAGAAAACTTCAGTCTTGTCCACAGCCAGGCAGCTCTGTGTATTAGAGTTGACAAACGTCATTAAAATTCACCGCTCCAAATAACAAATCTTTCAGCAGCCACACGCACACACACGTGCACAAACACTCACACAGACCATATAATCCCTGACTCCCAAATACGCACGCACGCAACTTTCAGCAACTCAGCCGAAACACGAATACGGTAACCTCGGCAGAGGACGTCCATTGGGACGCAAGGGCCAGACTTGGGTTTCCCCCCTGGGACTGACTCTGGCTAGCGCACATGCTAATGCTTGGATGCCTCTCCTGCCTCTCCTTCAGCCCTCAGAAAATAATCTGCTCCAACTGGGCATCTGACCAGGCTTTTCACCACCTATTAACTCTTGAAGTTGTGGTGCTGACAAAAAAAGAGTTTCGACAAAGCGCCAAAACAGATTGTCACAACACGCTGGTCTTCAAACTCCCCCCCCCCCGCCCCTCCCTAAAAAACCGCCCTTCCTGACTGCTTCCTCCGACAGAAGCACCGCTGATTAGTAGCCGCTTGAGAAAACTGGAAGCTAGGGGTGATTTGTGAATGATTTATTCATTCAATTCAGTGGACAGCCAGCAAAAGAGAATGGAGACGGCTAGGTGTGCATGAGCCTCTGTGGCTGCAGCTGGGTAAAGCTCAACCACAATCTCGAAAAGGCCAACAAGCGGAGTGCCAGTCTGCGCCGACCAGGCCGGAAATTTGGCACTTGGTCGAAGACGCAAGGTAGATTCTGGTTTCCCTGCAGGAACTTTGTCATTACTGTGCACTCAGCAAAATGATTTTGAATTACCTGGTCTAAAACTAACAAATTATGTCAATTTTATTCAAATATGCCAAACCTGTCTGGTACCTGTGTAACCAGCATGCTGTTGTGCAAGTCGGGCCAACATTTTAAATGGGTCACACTTCAGTTACAGAAAACATTTCATTTCCATGTGTGCCCAGCAACATTTTGCATTAGTAGCAAAACTGCCTGAACAAATACACATTTAAGCCGTTGTAGATCCTTGAAATATAAAATGTGGAACGGATCCTGTGTAGACAGCAGCTGTTGTTAATATAATGGCCTGCTGCTCTTATCAATCAGGAAACACAGCAAAGGTCAATCAAGCACTGGACGTTTCAAACTGAAAAAGTGCCAAATATTCATAAAATTCAGACAAACTGATCAGTGAACTCAGTCCCTTACTCTACTACTACTTCTACTCCCCGTGATTTTTCCTCTTTCTGAGGGTCTCATCCCCATTTTTCTGTCCATCTCATTGTTAGAGCGCAGCCTCTCCCTTTTAATCAGCTTTGCCTTCCTATCCATTTTCAGTGCATTTAGAAATAAAAATGTAAGAGAATGCGCAAACCTGTCTGTTAATTCATATTAAAATCATTGAAAGTGATGAGTGCTAGCACGTACACAATTGTTAGCCTTGTTAGCCTCTCCGGCAACGGTAATGAGCTGTAATCCTTACAATGCTTCACCGTACTTAGAGCACGGAAAGGCCGAATGACCGGGCCTTAAAGGATGGAGATGAACTAGCTGTAGTCAAAACATACTATGCCATATATTTCTCATACCTTAAGAATATATTTCAAAAAAACAGTAAAAGCTATTAACCGTCACAAACGTCTAAAAATGTTTCCTTTACATGTAATATAGCAGCAGTGTTAAATGTCATTGAGAACCCCACCAAGATCCTTAAAGTGAAACCGCAACAGCAGATATCTTTTTGACACGTGCTGTAAAGTCTGCTGCGCAGCGGAGCACTGGAGACGACTGCTTACAAAACAGACGACACGGAGACGGACTGACTGCTGACAGGGAACATGTCGGCTTTTGTCAGACTTGCACATGTGTTTCCAATGGGGGGGATATTGGATTCCAAGGGAAGGCGGCACTGAACGCCGGCTATAGCTGAGGTGCATGTATGCGCTGGGCTTGCCTTACACACACTAAATATCAGATATGATGTGGACAGGTTGTGATAGGAGAGCGGTGGCAGCAGGTCACCCTGAGTGTGCATGTGATGGGGTTCAGGTTACTGTGTGGCTGCTGAATGTCTAACGAAGGAGGATGTCAGTCTTGTTGGACAAGCGGACGTGACAGCAATGAGATTCAGAGGAAAACTTCAGCAGAAATGAATATGTACACATCAGAAGCCATTTTGCATGAAGTACTCATGCAGACACTGTGAAAAGCTTCAGGAATTTTGTAAAATGCGTCGGATGGCTACTTTACAATTATGCAGATCAAAACTTGATTTGGTTTAAAGTAACACACATAATTGAAAATACTAAACTAGCACTGACTGTCCCATCACTGATTTGGGTTAAAGTAACACACTTTGCACAGAAAGTTAGCATAATTGAAAATACTAAACTAGCACTGACTGTCCCATCACAAAGAAACATATTAAAACAGTATTTTGGTATGTGCTGATTCTAAAAAGTCTACACATGCCTAAACGTGTCCAGATTCTGTAAATTGTGGACAATGACATGAATCTTATCATTTCACACTCTGATATAAAGCGAAGAAGTGTATTTTTTAGACAGCTCTTTTGTATTTTCTGAGAATACTAAACATTGTTCGAGTGAGCCAAAAGTGCTATTTAAACACATTTTTTTAACTAGCGAGACTTTCTAACAGTCAATTCTTCATGCCATTACTGTGAAATCAATGGCGAATATACTTGAAAAAAAGGCTTCTATCTTTAGTAGTGGTACATCAGATAAAAGACACATCTATCATAATCCCATAAATATCCAAGAACATATTGAAAGTGAGGTGAGAGAACCATTTATTTTCTTTTTTTTTTTACAATTCGGGATGTCCTGGGCCATTATGGAATTTGTTTGGCGAGACTATGCTAACCATAAACCCAAAGAAGCTTGTTCTCTTTGGCGTGCTTGTGTAACAGCATGTAGCTGTTGATTCTTCAATGATCGACTGCTCTGTTAAAATAATCTGCCTGGTAGTTAAGTTGGAACACAGTTTCAGGACTTTTTCCTCTCTTTCTTTTGTTCCGTTTCAACACTTTAATACTTTTTTGGCATATCAGACGCATTGTCTTTGAATCAATATATTCAAAGAAATATTTCAATGTCCACTCTTGGTTGAAACATAACATTCAGACTTTCAGAAAACAAAACAAAACAAAACAAAAAAAACTTTTGTTAATTCTTGAGGCATTCATCCTTATTATAATATACCATATTTACTGGTCACTACAGGTGAGTTAGCAATCTAAATACAATTTGTTAAGTATCTATTCAGTTTCAACTAGCAATAATCGCGCCTCAGATACACCTCAGGTGGCGGAGGGAGGAAGCCGGACAGACCAGGCAGGCCCAAGCGAATAGTGAGGGTCTGCTGGGAACGTCCGGGAGGTAGTGGGGAGCATGGAATCTGAGAGGGCCATGTTCCACGCTGCCATTGTCGAGCCGGCTGCTCAAAGCTGTGGTAGCAAGGTCGCTGGTGCTAGTCGTGGCGGTAATTCCAGGACCCGCTGGTGGACACCAGAGGTGAAAGGGGCCGTCAAGCTGAGGAAGGAGACTTATAGGTCATGGCTGGCCTGTGGGACTCCCGAGGCAGCAGACAGCTACCGGCAGGCCAAGCGATCTGCGGCTAGGGTGGTCACTGAGACGTAAACCTGGGTGTGGGAGGAGTTTGGTGAGGCCATGGAACAAGACTTCCAGTCGGCGCTGAAGAAATTCTGGCTAACTGTTCGGCGGCTCACGAGGGGAAAGCGGAACCCCGTCCACATGGTCTTCGGTGTGGGAGGGGAGTTGCTAACCTCAACAGAGTCTATAGTTTTGCGGTGGAAGGAATACTTCAAAGATCTGCTCAATCCCACCAACACACACTCCGAGGAGGATGAAGAGCCGGGGAACTTTGGGCTGGGCTCTCTCATCACTGTGGTCGAGGTCGCTGAGGCTGTCAAACAACTCCACAGCGGCAGCGCCCCGGGGGTTGATGAGATCCGTCCCGAGCTCCTGAAGACTCTGGATGTTGTAGGTCTGTCATGGTTGGTCTACTCCAGGGTGCTGGAGAGGAGAGTGCGGCTGCTAGTTGAACCTCGGATTCAAGAGGGGCAATGTGGTTTTCGTCCTGGCCGTGGAACACTGGACCAGCTCTATACCCTCACGAGGGTACTGGAGGGGGCATGGGAGTTTGCCCAACCAGTCCACATGTGTTTTGTGGATCTGGAGAAGGCTTATGACTGTGTCCCTCAAAGTGTCCTGTGGGGGGTCTCCGGGAGTATGGGGTGGATGGCCTTTTGTTACGGGCCATTCGATCTCTGTATTGTCAAAGTAGCTTCCCCAAGTGGAGGAATTCAAGTATCTTGGGGTCTTGTTCACGAGTGAGGGGAAAATGGAGCGGGAGAGTGACAGACGGATTGGAGCAGCGTCGGCAGTGATGCGGACACTGAAGCGGTCTATTGTGGTGAAGAGAGAGCTGAGCCAGAAGGCAAAGCTTTCAATTTACAGGACAATCTACGTCCCAACGCTCACCTATGGTCATGAGCTCTGGGTAGTGACCGAAAGAATGAGATTGCGAATACAAGCGGCCGAAATGAGCTTCCTTCACAGGGTGGCTGGGCTCAGCCTTAGAGATAAGGTGAGGAGCTCGGACATCCGGGAGAGGCTCAGAGTAGAGCTGCTGCTCCTCCGCGTTGAGAGGAGCCAGTTGAGGTGGTTCGGGCATCTGGTCAGGATGCCTCCTGGACGTCTCCTGGGGGAGGTGTTTCGGGCATGCATGTTTATGCTAATGTTTGCTGTTAAAATGGCTGCTGCGTATAGTTTGGCAAACCAATCATGGAGTAATTCAGCCATACATGCTTGAAACAGTCACAGATTGAAGGACGAAGATGAAAACAAGGAGCTACTTGTACAAGGTCACGTACAAGTTGATGCATGAGACTGGTAAGTTTTCATTTCTACTACGTTAAGCCCCGCCCCTGCAAGTTGTCACAAATTGTTCTCTGCCTAGAAGATCCGGGCTGCCTGGATCCAGAAAATATCATTCTTGGAATGCAGAATGAAGGCAGTAATCTTCAGGCATGATGCTGACTGCTTATTTTAGTCATCATGTGTGTCACAGTACTAAAAAAAGAAAAAGAAAAAAGAAAAAAACACCCCTTAGACATGTTAACAAGATTCAAAACGTTTCTATCTTTGAATGCTGCCTTCCAGTGATTGCTTGGGGGTTGATTTGTGTTTCTTAGAGAAAACCGTGGGCCTGACTGACATGGTCCATGGGTCGGTTTTGGACCTGGGGCCATATTTAGCCCATGTGCACCCCTTTGTCTGCTCTTTATGGCATTTCATTTTAAATAAAGAAGACAGAGTTGGATAGAATTTAATACCATCTTTTGACTACATTTGCAACAAATACAACAAATTTTTCATTCTGTATCACAGAATGAAAAAGCAAACTACAGTTGCCAGCGTTGTCAGCAACATATGTGTTTATTTGAACACGTCACACTGCGTATCCTGACTACCATGCTAGTGATTTATTTAAGTTCAAAAGCTTTATGTAATTCTTTTAAAATACAGGGTTTTGATCAGTGACAGGACAGAGAAGGAAAACTCCGGTCAAGATATACAGACATGCCCACACACACACAGACACAACTTCCATCCCCAGCCACCTTCGTGGAAAAAAAACCCCAAAAAACTTACAGTCTAATAACACACAGCTAAGTAAAAGTTTATGTTTTCAGGAGCCAACAAAATAAATGAAAGAGAAAATGTGAACATGGGACACCGACATTGACTTTGTTTTTTATCGAGGTAATGTGGAGTTGAGGAAGTGGGAAGGGCTGAGGGCTGGTGGAGCACCTGTATATTTGTACAGACCCTAAGTCCTGTGATGTCATCCCTTGACACAAAACATTTATCTGTGCTTTATACTGGCCATCCAGATCCAAGGTCATTAGCGAACAGTCAACAAAGGAGACCAACATCTGAGGCCTGAAAATGGCCCAGGCTGCGAGGTCCTGAGTTCTGGTGCTGCATTAAATTTATTAAAATGAGGGTAGTTTTAAAGGAACTTGTAAAGTATGTTATTGGTTTCATGTAAGTGTTCTAGACAATAATAATGATGGTTTCTCTGTATAAATGCAAAATCTTAAAATTAAATAAATGGTGAACTTGAATAAAATAGTCATAGCTGCCTGAAATATAGTTACAGTATGTGATTTTATCATAAGCAGGTAATGCTCTCAGCAGTGATAACAGGTTTGTTTGATTCTGCATGTGCAGGCTCTCATGCTGCATTCAAAACAAGGCCCCACCTCCTGTAAAATGCAGCTTTCTCTTAATTTTTGCATTGTGATGAAGATATACGGTATATGTGGTGTCTTGTCATCATCATTAGTCCTCATCATCAGACCATCAAATTCAGATAAGGATAAAGGATAAAGATTAGTTTTTGTTTGAACAAATCTGGTGATGGATGTTATTGTGAATCGAGATTGGAAATTTGTTGTGTCGATTCTACAAGTTGTGCATTACATTTCTTATTTTTGTATGCAGTATAGGAAATGATTTGACCACGCATGTAAGCCTTAAGGGCCTCCCATATTGCGTATTTTGCAAGTGTTACTGATTTCCCAAAAACAGATCAATTTGTGATGAAAAAAAACTTACTGAAATCTGCCATCTTGTTCTTACCCACTAAAATAACATTCTGTTTGCCGTATGCAAGATTCCATGTAAAACAATGTAACAGCATTAGTATGATGAGCTTGTTTTAGAAGCATACGTGTGATGGTAACAGAAAGTGATTTTTATCTTACTTAATGACATGAGTTAAGACATCATTAGAGGTAAGAACTGCGAAGACGACTGTGGCTGAGGAGTAAAGCTAATGCAAAGAAACAGGGCTGCAGGCTTGTCAGCCATGGGTGGGAAAGATAACATGCAAAGCCAAAACATTTATGGCGGTTTTTCTCAAATAAACCTTTTGGTAACTGTGCCATATTTGGACAAAGAACAGTAAACCACCTGGAATTATTTTTTTTAATATAAAAACAATCTATT
>KV751339.1:10179350-10197412 GCA_001698575.1 Mola mola
ATTTTCGTAACTATGTTAAATTTAGCGTGTAATCACCTAAAATCAAAAATAGTATATTATTAGAAGTTTGCCCCAAGTTTGTTAACCTACATTGCACTAAATGGAGGATCATACTCTATTAGCACCAGGAAACACAAGGGAGCATATACCGCTGTCATTAAGTCGGTGAAATTGTGATGAAGCGAAACCAGCGATGCGGTCGTAGCCATTTTGACACAGACGGCAACAGTAATTCTCTTACATGCATGAAGAGGAAGGGGTAAATGAGGCAGCGCTTTACTGTTATGAATTGTGAATTATGGCAATTCCATTCTTTCTGTTTAAGAATAAACCGTAGAACTTTGGCAGGGAAATGTCAACTCCGTATTAATGGACACCTTCATTTAATGTGCGAATATTCAATGCAATTGTAATTTTTAAACAAAAATGTTTGCTTACATTTTATTTAAATCAAATGCGCAAACCGCCTTCTGTTAGGTGCCAATAGTATTGCTAGTAATAGTAAATAGGACTCCGCAAATGTTATGCAGCCTGTTGCTGCTTCAAATGGATCTTATCCCACTCTGTTCTTATTTTCTGTCCTTTGCAACAGTGTTTCAAAACCCTAAAGAATAGTGACTGTTCAGTTTTTGCATTCGTTGTTAGTGATTCTGGTAGGAACTAAGTCTGGAAAACGTCCTGACTTGTAACACTGTATCTGGATGGGAAAATTTTCATTTCCCTTCAACCAAGACAGAAAACAATCAGTAAATTAAAAGTTGTTTGGAAAAAATAGGGAGCAGCATTAAAGCTGTGCAATGCAGTGGGAAAATTTAAAACTCATCCCAGAAGAGATTCAAATGATTATTTCATAGGGTGACAACTGCATATAGGTTACATCTGTATACACTCATAGTGCTGAAGATAAAAGTATCTACCAAGCGGCAAGAGGCATAAGCTTTAACACGCCTCATAAATGAGGAATTCTGGTTAGCAAGTCACCCAGATAATGGTGCGGAACCTGTCTGTACAGTGGGAGGTGATACTGGTGTTGTTCACACTAATGACAGTAGTTCCACCACGAATCTCACCGGGGGTCTGGCCCACACACAGCTTTAGTACAGTCCGAGCATGGAGAAAGTAAACAGTGATGAAGCTCTCGCCTCCTCTGCACAGCAGGCTGCCCCGCCACAGAAAGAAAGACAAACAATGACGCCAAGGTGATGATGCATGTGACAGTTTGGACCAGACAACTGTGGCTGGAGGTCGTGACAGGTAGCCAGAACAATGCTGTACAAGTCCCTGCTTCCTCTGCATCTGTTCCAATCACAAAGAGCTCCTTTGCTGCTTTTTGACTCTGAATAAAACCTGTAGCACAAAAGTTTTCATTCAGAATTTTCTATTGAATGCCTCACTATTTGCTTTTGGTTATTTGTTCTTTTTTTTTAAAAAAAAAACAAAAAAAACCTAAATTCTTTTAGATGTTTTTACTTTGTCAAAAAAAACAATATTTCAGGAATTTCTTTTGTCTTATTGCTTCTTTATTTTAGGCCTTTTAAAAGAAATGCAGTTGCCAATAGGCAACGGATAACAGGTAACAAAAAGAAAGCGATAGGTGGGATGACATATAATACAAGAGAAGTCCTCGGCTGTACTAAAGGTTCCTCAAATAATCCTCTAAACAATCAAAACGTATCAGAAACATCATTTTTATTAGGAGAAACTTGACTCTTTAATAGTACTAGTCTCTCTAGTTCTGAGCTCACGTCCATTCATCATTATGGTTCTGGGTGCATCTAAAGTTTATGAGGTGTTATTAAAATGTAATGGTTGCTCAACAGATGCTAATATCAAAAACATATTATTGTAATATTGCATTGAAGGCCTTCGGGAGTTGTCTCTCAGTAGTCCTTGACATTGATCATTTTGCAGGATGACAATTTAAGATTTCAGTTCCCTAGACTAGAAACACAGATGTAAAAATTTGGGCCGACTGTGACCAGTACTTCATATGATCGATGTTCAACATCCTAAATGATGTTTCTGTCATTGACCAACCTGACCTATTTGCCACAGTTTGATGTTCCTCCCATCCTCCTGCCAGACTCAGCGTGTAATTGCCTGTGTCAGTGGCCAATCGTCTGGTTTGTAATCTCGATCTCCAGGACGACAATGACCCCCTGGGACAGATCTGTGCTCTGGCTCACTGAGGCCGCATCCGCTGAGGGACTGAGAAAGTACGTTCAGAGAGAGAAAACAGCTGGAGTCAGGTTTGCAGTTGTTCAAAACTTTTTACCTACACCACAAGAGTTTTTGTTTTTGGCATTCATCATCCCTGTGGATATTCAACAAGCCCCCAAAACACTACTTATCTTTTTTTTTAAATATGTAAGTGGGTCCAGACTCGTTTCATATCATGTCACAAGTTTTCATTAATGTTACCGTCGACAATTTTGGGCAAATCCTCCTGATTTTTTTTTTTTTAATTAGTAAGATTATTTGCTTTTAATTTGTATATTTATTTTTATTTTGTCTGATTTTAGGCAGGTGTGACGGACAAAAGAGGCATTGTTGGGCCTTAATGCTGTCTGAGTGCTCTTGTTTTTGTTTACAGGCAGAATGTAAAGGTCCTCAGTTGTATTTTTCTGTGGATTTAAAAATTAATTTAAAGGTTTTACTGACAAACTTTAAAATAAAAAAACACATAATTTCTTATCCTTTCTGTGCATTTTTGAAGGTCCAATTGATGGATCTTCTTTCCGAGACTTGTTGGTGTTCCGTCATGCTGTGCAATGAAGAAATGCAGGTCAACCAACAAGGTCAAGGGGGCAGAAAACAGGAAGTCACCCTATGCAGCACGTCACCTGTTTATGAAGCAGGACTGTTTCTGTTTCTTTGACACCTCCATAATTGCAGCTAATAAATTACACTGCTGCCTCTGGCGGACGGCAACAATACACCCTGGAAAGACACTTGAAGCGTTCTGTAGTGCGTGGATGTATGATGACAATGTCAAAGAGGACACAACCTGATCAATGCCAGACAAGTAGACCATCAGGATACGTTTAATGTTTTAAATGCCTGGATCAAATGATGGAGAGGTAAGGAGAAAGATGGCGAGACTTATTTGATATATGAGTAGAGGAGAGATAATGTAAATAAAGGCCAGAGCCGCAGAGGGGGAGTTGGCTTTGGATGGCAGGATGATTAACCATTGGGTTTTTCTAACATGGCTCTCGCATGTCTGAGTATGTGGATCCCTCTATAAAAACAAACGCTGATAGAGATGGAACCCTGGGCTTAGGTTCATATGTTCACATGTAGTATGTCGATGTCCTTATGTGAAGAATTTGAACCTGGTCTGTGAGAAAGTGGATTGACTAACTGCATCACACAAGCAACCAGTGTACAGAAGCACATATATCTCTGTGTGTCTGTTTGTGCATGTGTGTCCTAGAGATTTTGTTTCAAATGAGAACCAATCAACCAGAGTTTGTGTACCTAAGCAAGGCACAAGAATTATGGGTACGGCTGGACTGTGCTTCCCACAATACTTCAATATCTCCGTCTCTCCCTTTCTCTCACACAGAGAAACAAAGGGGGAGCTCCTGCAGGCTGAAAGCCATTCCTATGATCTACATTCAAGAGTAAAGACCTTAAATCGTAGCCTTGACCCCTGGATTCCACATTTGTCCCTCTAATCCCACTCCCATCCCACCGACAACCCTGTTTCCTCACCTCTCGCCGTCCCGGCATTTATCCATGGATCAGACAGAAAAACATACATTGCTTCCACAAGCTCAACACACACACACACACACACACACATGCCATTTTCTCCCTACCCCTCCCTTTGGACTGTTCCCTTTTGCACTCTCCCTCACTTGACCTTTCTCACCTTTTTTTCCTTGTTTGCTTGTGCGATCCACAACTTCTCACTTCTCCCTGCTATTAACCCATATGTCAACCTGTTGTTTGAATTCTGACCCTCTGTGTCACGTTTCAATTGGGGTTTTTTTGTTTTTTTTAATTACTAAAGAATAATGTTAATTTATTTTGATAAGGTGCTGACGTGGAAACAAAGATCCAGATCTTTTGAGACAGATATCAAATATATATATAATATCTGTCAAGAAAAAAAAAATCCTTTCATTCATTTCACTTCTGACCAGCACAGGTCTTAATGCATAATAAGCACCAAACCCACACAGCAACACTTCTCTAAATTCTACTTCTACCACTATCAGTCATCTGGTTCAGATGGTTTTGTTTGAGAAAGACCATCTGACCCCCTTCGAGAAATCAAGCAGTCTGTAAACACTTAGGTCGGAGAATGTAGGAGGTGGAGGTGGGGGAGGGAGAGAGGGAGCAAAGGGAGGGAAGAAGGAGGAGATGGTGATAGTGATAGTGAGGGACAGAGGGGTTAGGGAAAAATGATTGTGGAGACAGGAAGTTGACGGTGTTACATAAGGATATTTGGATTAAAGATTGGCTTTGACAAAGGGCAACCTTGACTTTGACCTGCTCACTTTCTATTGAATGGATGTAAGGACGAGCAGCAAAAATAAGCTTGAATTACTGTGAGTTCTGAAGTTGAAAAATTAGTTGAGCAATAACAAAACAACTACACTATACCAAGAGGCTTAATGGATACAGAATGATAAGTTTTAAAAACATACGTTCCAATCCAGCCAATGTCAAGAAGGACATTTGATAGAAAGATTTCGCAGATGCATTTAGTTGAAATTCCCAAAATGTCTGTATGGTCCCAGCAGAACAATAGGTTGTATGACTTTCCCCAATTGTGACTGGCTCATACTTGACCGCAAAGGACAACATTATGTCTTCTTATAGTGGTATTAGCGCTCTGTGGTTTTCACATCCCATTCTAGACTGTTTCAAGCCAGAGATGCATTTGCAAACTCAACAGAACAACACAGAAGACTAGTAAGACTAAATATGCAAATACACTCCTAATTTTAGATTCCCAAATTCTTTTATCAGGTTAACAAATCACAAATGAAAAGGAAGTGCACGCCATTTGTGATCCTAGTGTTCCATTAACCAGCAGGTAGTTTTCTGCCCTCTTCCATCATCTGCTCCATTTCCAAAAGCTGATGTCAAAGCTATGCACATTAAAGTCTGGTTTCCAGCACAGTGCCAGAGTAAACTGGGTGGTATATGGTTTAGAGACATTTCCTTGTTTGAGAGTTAGGGTCCCAGGTCCCTGTTTGTGATGGAACAGTCAATTGCCTGCCAAGTGCCGGCCATTTCTTAAGGCTCTTTGTGGCTCTAAGGAACACTTTGAAAACCGCAAGTTATCATTGGAGAAGGGGAGCTCTGTGGCAAACAGGACGACCATCACCATCAACCTACACCCCATTATACTCTCCTCTACTGCCCCCACACACCTTGCGAAAACCACACCTCGCATTTTCCACCTCTCTGTCCACTGCCAGGTTACACACCTTTCTCCCCCCTCCACCCATCTGGCAGTGGCAGCCTCCACACCTTCCTTCTCACTTTCCTTCCTTCCCGCCAAACCCATCCATCTACTCTGTCAACACTCCATCAATATTGTCCGCCTGGCTTGTCAGGTTGAATGGCAGCGCCCCCCGCCAGGTACGTGCTGTTTCTATAAACGTGCGGGTTAGCTTGGGTCTGCTGTGTGGCCCATGTAATAATGTTGACACCGCTAACTCAACTATTATTCAATTATGTGCGGGCATTTGCTCCTAAATGATGAATAGCTAAATGGACAACTAAAAGTGCCTCTGCATGATATTGTATGTCACAAAAACATGTTCAGATATAAAAAAAAACAAAACAAAAAATATGAATCTAGCAACACATGCTCTTTACATGTCATCTATGAGTCTATGATAATAGAATACCCTTTTTTGACTAAACACTTCATGGTGTTTTTAAATACATTTAAATGTTTCACTTTATCAGCACTGATAAATCCACAAAAATGCATCTGCAACTGGTGTATAAATATGTAGTGAATTAAAACATATTGCATATGCATATTAATGCAATTTTCAGGAAATCAAAAAAAGAAAATGAACATGACTAAAAACATAGTTGTATTCATGTTTAATTACTATATTGTCATTAAGTGGGCTGCTTATAAATGCAAAAAAATCATTCATTGTGGTGGACAACAGTAAATAAATGTTGTCAAGAATGTTTTCATGAAGACAAAGACAAAACTCCAAAGCCACTTGCTGGGTTTCCATTAAAATGTACTGCATATTAATGCAATTTTCAGGAAATCAAAAAAAGAAAATGCACATTCACATGAGTTTCCATCTACTAATGTTATGTTAATATTAGGAATTGGTTCATTGAGATGGCAAACTTTCTTTTCCACAGAAGAGGGTACCACCTGTCGACGCAAATAATTAACGCAACAAAGTTAAATAGCGAGGAAGAGAGAAAGAAAACGCAACAAAAATGACCGTGGACGATGGAAATACTACATAAAGTATTATAGATATGTGCTTTTCATCTGCCGCTGCCACCAGTGCTTCTCTCCTGCAGTGGAAGACGGGAGTTTTGTAGATGTTTAAGTCACATGATCTCTAAATGTCATCCCTTATTCATTTAATCTGTTTGCACTTATTTGCATTTACTTTTTCTTAATATGCCAACTTTTCTACCTCTTTCAAGTGTAAAAACTTTTAAGCGATGATTTTTTTTTTTTTTTTTTTTTTATTTTCTGTTTCCATTCCATACTTATCGAAACCCGCCTTCTGACAACATTTCTCCCTGAGCCTGGCAGTAACAAAGAGCAGACACAGCAGGCCATCCCTGCAAGCGAACTAAGTGCCACGCAGCCACTAGGGGGAATCCAAGGTAATGCAATATATGCTTAATTGACCAATTGGCTTAAATCAGACCTGCGCTGCACTGAGTCAGATCTGGCAAAGATTTTAAACGAGGAATAATGAGCATGACCTAGGTCCACAATGTGCCCCGGGGTTGGGCCCATCTCCTTGTCAGTGAGTGAACGGCTCACTTGTTGTGTTTTATCCATTGGGCACAGACAAAAGGAAAGGAAGAAATCAAAACAAGTCAACAGGCACAAGATAATGTACAGTTCTGCAATATTTACATGGTGATGAACATGTAGTAACAAAACACCACTTTTTGTTGATTACATTGGTTTAAATGTGATATGATTTCAACAGGTGTGTGTGCTATCACCACTGATGGTCTGTGGGCCACGGTGAAAATAAAAGTTTTTATCATGTGAGTGTGGGCAAAAACAAGGGCAGTAATATTTAAATTACATTACATGCTTCATTTTTAATGAAAACATAGAAACAATTACGACTGTTCATGTTCTATCTATGGATGCATAGATATCTGGTTCAAATTTCATTATAATTGTAAAGGGTCAAAATGAACCTGCTCCAATCTGAAGTAAAAAGCGGGACTCTAATTCGTTTTTTTACCAAACAGAAATAGTGCCATTTTAAATCTTCAAAACTTAGCAATCAGACAAAAACAAAGCAGAAGTAAAAGTTTTGAGTCCTAAAATTTCAACTGATTGTACTAAATTAGCAGGAAAATTTGATATAAGTGAAGTAAGTAGCTGGTTAGGGCCGCAGAGCCATTGGGGGGCACCTAAGGTAATGTACTCTGCACTGAGTCAGACCTGGTAACTTGATCTAAACTAGGTATAATGACTGTGACGTAGGTACACAATATGATAGAGGTATAAATTAAATGCATAATAATGGTTATATCTGCCTGTCGTATCTTGTTCTAAGGCCAGTTCCATCCAGTGCAAAGCAGGGCCCCCAAACATATTGTGTTTAGAGCACTCAGATGTCCAGGGCCACCCTTGATGACGGAATATAGTGAGTAAAGGTAATAATGAATGGAATTATTACTGCTGATGTCTTTATAAAATGTACAAAATATACAATACCAGATAAGGGCTGTAAAATATATATGACTTTGACAAAATTGAGTTTTATTGTATTATTTATTGTTGGTAAAAAAAAAAAAATTATCCACATTTTGCTGATAACTTATAGCTAAAAAACACAGAACAAAGTACTGTTGTTGCTATGCACCTGTGGCTCACCTGTGAAATGTCAGGCGGCTTTTATTCGAAGGAGCCACATTATTCATGAAGTATGAAATCATAACATGACTGCAACATTTCTTTGTCTTTTAAAACAATAAAAGATTGTTTGGTCACAGTGTAAACATATATTGTAAAATCAGGAGCTTTGTTGCATATTCAACCAATGGGGCCATGACCTCTTCAAGCTTGGTAACCGGTGCCGAAAATAATATTTGAGAAAATAATTGAAAAAAAAGAAATAGTGAATATTTGGCAATAATACCCAATAATTTGTACAAACATATATTCATTTTCATCTAGGTATGTTACACCCTGCAGTGCTTTTCACTCTTTCACTCAATACAATATTTTTTTTCGGGAAATAGAGTGAGGTCTAATGAAAATACTTCTAAAAATCATCTCTGTCTGTTTTCCTTATGTCGGCCAGTCACGGGAGCGCACGCAAAGTAATGTGCCCTGAGAAAACATTATGATTCGGTTTTGCAGCTATTTTTAGTTACCTTTTCCAGGTTTTTAATGGCACGTATGGAGCACCTTGTTCCACAGAATTACTCTGATTTCTGAGAATAAAGAAAAAGAGACTAGAGTTATGTGATTTTTCTGCTGATAAAATGGTAAGTTTTTAATGGAACATGTTGGTTGCTCAGGAGTCCACATTCAAATTTGGGACACATTTTAAAAGCCAGAATCAGTAATGATATGACTCCACTTATACCCTGCTGCGTTTCATTTGCTTAACAGGCTTTACTACTGTGTAGTATACTACGATTATCATTAAACCAACATTGAGCACCTATTGAAATATACATTTCCTGAAATGAGTATCAGTGTAAGAGCTTCATGAGTCATGATGAGAGTCCGCTGAACATCCCCTTCCATGGACAGATGAAAAATTAAAGCTAAGTGATGCATAATTTTCTGTCCTGATTAGACAGAGGTTGCTTTCACAGCAGGTCCCATGGTGCTACTGTGGCAAGAGTAAATACTGTATATCTGAGATCTGCAGAGTCCCGGCCCAGCTTCCAGCGCTTTACTGACAACTTTGTTCCGTTGGCAAGAAATACTGGGCATTAATACCATTGCAACACCCGCTTACTAACTCGGGAACATATAAACATACAGAAACAAGTTCAAGAGCAAATAGTCCATATTTGCGTAAATACAATTAATAATACTTGCAGTTTGAAATAGAATTAGACAGAGAGGTCTGTTTAAAGCCATGTTAACACCCAGGAGGCTGTGTGAGCAGCTCTAATGTGATTGTGTTGTAAAACTTGCTGATTGGAAGAGACCAAGAAGAGACCTGCAATGGCTCCTGGCATTTTAACACTCCGAGTTCAACACACTGGACACTGCGACAGAGTGTTGTCTATGATGAATTGCACCTTATAAAAAGTATTCTGCCTGCACCCAAATGATTCATAAGTAGTCTAATCAACTAAGCAACTCAAATTATGCAATTATTCTGGTCTTTATTCATAATGTCAAGTTCTTATCTCTCATTTTCATTCTATTCACATTCACACCTGTCTGTGGAGGCCAGGATTATTATTTAATTTATCCTCCAAAAGGCATGAAATCAACATGAAAGTACACGTCAAAATATTCCTGTTGTGTGTCATATAATGCCATCAGAATATGACTGTTCTTATTAAATGTTAGATGTTCAAGAAAACAATGGTAGGTGATGTACTGTAAAGAACACAAAGGGTGGTGGACTTCAAATAATCAGGAGGTGTGAAAAGTTGACATTGACTGTTATTTCTTCTCTGTAAGTTACAAAATGTACATGTAAATGATGTACATGGCATAAAAAACCCTCTTTAACCCAATGCATGATGTCTTTAATTCCCCAAACCCTAACTAAGTTGTTTTGCTGCCTAAATTTAACCAAATATGATCACCGGTGATATAACTAAAATGTTGAAATGTGTAAAAAAACAACCTAAAAATGTATTTGCCATTAAATTACATTCAGAAGGCTAATATAAAAAAAGATGTACTGACATGTTAAACGACCCTTAAAGTGGTGTGCTACTCATACAACACCCTGATCACTTCAGCAATCGTGCTTCCTCCAAGCACAC
Organism: Mola mola; assembly: GCA_001698575.1. Classification (NCBI taxonomy): domain Eukaryota; kingdom Metazoa; phylum Chordata; class Actinopteri; order Tetraodontiformes; family Molidae; genus Mola; species Mola mola. The sequence continues at coordinate 10,189,521 of KV751339.1, forward strand.
CTTTTCAACCTCCTGCCACAAAAGTGTTAGTGCCAGCTTGCCTCGGTCACCTGAGAACCTGAGTGCGTCTGTTTGCTGTGTGTGCTCTTCTGGATGTCCGGGGAGGGGGCGGCGGGGTGGGGTGGGGGTAGAAGCAACAGGCAGAGCGGTGGTTTGCTATATGGGCTTATTGAGCAGACCCACAGAGTGCTCAGTACCTGTTAAAGAGAGCATCTTAGGCCACTGTGGATGGTCAAATACAATATCTGAGTGTGAAGGCTTTGCATAAAAAAGTAGCCTTTGGCCTGAGCATTTGAAAGATTTTACTATTCCTTTTTTTTTAAAATCCAGCACCCTTTTCCTTTTTTCTTGTTCACAGTGCCTTTCTTTCTTCCTTCCACTCATCCATGCGTCACCATCCACCGGGTTAGCAATAAGCTTCCTGATAGGTGAGACAGCTGTAGTTCTTCTGGCTGTCAATCGGCATTGCAAGGGTCAGTCAAAGTGATACCAAAGGGGAGGACAAAGGCCCCAGCTTCCCCCTCTGAGGTCACGACTGCACTGCTGAGTCCCACCCGCAGGCAATTCATGCCTTCCATGACTCGCGGGATGCTTGCACCATTCTTATTTCAGCTCCATTATAAATAATTGGCAAATTGCTCCAGAATAAATGTTGAGGGGGAAACCGCGGCTGGTCATTCCGACTAAGTTCAACATATAAATAGGATGGAGAGTATCGGCACATGGTGTAAAAGTTCACAATATATTTATTTTTCCCCCCTATCACTTATACAAACTGGCAGTCAATATTTGCTCTAGTGATGATCACTTCCAGTTGCTAATTTTCTGAAAGGGATATCCCATACTTTGGCGTCGAATGCTGCCAGCACATAGCAGAGCACACGTTGGAAGCATTATTCTTACCGCTGTATAGTTTTCCTCTCTTAATTTGCTACGCCAATGACGTTAATGAAAAATAATTCTAATCTAATTTGCTCTTCCCTCCCATTAGTCTCGTTTCCCTCTTAGCTTTGAGTAATCTGCGGTATTGGAGCAAAGATATTTGATTCCCTACAATAACACCACTGTCATACTTGCAGGAGCATCGTCAGGGTAAGAGCTAAAGTCTGAAAATGCAGAGTTTTTAGGAAGATCTGATATTCACTAATGTCAAAAGTCAGTCGGTGCTTTTCCCAGAAGGGCCTACTCCTCAGAGTGCTGCAGCTTCCAAAACAGCATTTAGACCATCAAGGACACCACGAACCATGACAAAACATTAAATTGCCTTAGTGATAGTCTTTCTGTAAGGCATCATGATCAACCACACCTATTCAGTGCTTGAGAAACGACTGCCTGCCATGAAGGATGTATCAACAAAGGATGATGTAAGCACACTGATTTTTATTTAGTGAAAATCCAGCACTGACTCACTTTAATCAGTCGCTTCATGTTGTATAGCCAGAATTTGTATCTATCTCTAAAAACCAAAACCAAACCAAACTTGATATGGACCGGGGAAAGAGGAGAGAAGGAAGGCAGCACAACAACGATACAGATCTGAAAACAAAATGTGAATATGTATTTTCACAATTTACCCAGTGAATCGGTGCTGTACTTTAGAAAAACAGAAGTGACGTGGAAAGACAAATCGGGATTCATTTAGTGAGTTTAATTTTGTTTGTTTCACTTGATGAAAGTGTGTTTAAAGTGTGACTCAATGAGGCGATTAAGCGTGTCCTAGTTTGGTGAGAGAGAAACTTGAATCCAGTAGTTGTTTATGGAGTGAGATCAGTTGCAAAATTCACAAATGCATTGTAGGATTTATATGTATGGCTCTCTCCACAAAAATATTTTTCAATGAACACACAAGTATTTCTTGGTTTTAATATATGTAATAAGAAATCCAGAAATAAATGCATTTAAAATTATTTGCAATTTTCATCAAAAACATATATGTATGTTGTGATTTACAAACTATTCAATCTGCATTTACAAACTGCTTGTTGTTTTGTTAACCCCGCAGCATTTGTGTGTGTAATTTATGAGACTGTCCTGTCGCAACTGCATTCACAAATGCGTTTTTTTCTTTTTTCTTTTTTTTCTCGACAGGGATTATCTGTAGCCAATCAGATGTGTCTCTCCTTTGATCCCCCTTTCATCCCTGTGTGGGTTGTTTTTCTTTTATAAATTAAATTAAATTACGTGTCCCCGCAGCAGTTCCTGAATAATTATGGTACCACCATGAGGTCAGTATTTTTATTTACTGAGGGGGAAATTCTTTAGCTAAGTAAATCTGTTTCCCATCTCAGTATATTCAGCACTTCAGTAGAATATTTCAGTATTGCAGCTAACAGGTGGCTAATGTCAGCTAACATAATTACATTATATGATGTTAGCCTGATCACGCAGCCAGTTACCTTTTTATTTATTGCAGTTTTGTAACAAACTCTAATATTGATATAATAATAATAATAATAATGTCATGTCAATACTGAAATGACCCTTCAGTAAATAAACATATCAATCTCACTTTGGTAACATAATTATACAAGAACTGCTTTGGTGACATGTGATTGGATGGAAAGTAAAACACTCCCACACAGCGTTGTTTTATCATTTAGCCAATAACATGAAGGAGTTAGCGCAGTTGAAATGAAGAGACTTGAAGAGTCTTTAAAATCTTATTTGGGCAGCCTGTAAATAAAGAATTACAGTAATCCAGCCTGGAAGTAACAAATGTGTGAACTATTTTTTCTGCATGTTGAAAGAGGATGTGCCAGATTTTAAAAATGTTACGGAGGTGAAAGGAAGCCGTCCTTGAAATCTGTTTTAGGATGGAGTTAAAAGACAGCCCCTAGTCAGAGATAACACCCAGGTTTCTTAGAATGGTGCTAGAGGCAAAAGTAATGCCATCCAGATTAACTATAATGTTGAACGATAAGTCCCTAATGTTTTTAGAATTTAACAGTAAAAAGTTATGAGACCTCCAGTTTTTTATATCCTTAAGACATGGTTTCATCTGGCCTCACTGATAGGTATAACTGTGTATCATCTGCATAGCAATGAAAATTAATGGATTGCTCTCTAATAATATTACCTAAAGGAAGCAAGTATACAGTGAACAGTATTGGTCCAAGCACAGAACTCTGAGGGACACAGTGAATAACTTTATCATATCTGGCTGATTCATCCTTCATCATGAACAAATTTATATCTATCAGGTAAATAGAACTTAAACCATCCTAAAGCGGATCCTTTAATGCCAATTTGGTGTTCCAGCCTCTGTAGTAGGATGTGACGATCAATAGTGTCAAAAGCTGAGGGAGTGACTTCTTTAAATTAGATAAGAGAGAGCAGGAGAGCGAGAGGGAGAAGCCATCGTTATGCGCTAGGCTAAGTTAACTAGCTGAGCTGGTTACTGCGACGCAGAATTTTTGGAAGACTAGCGATAAAGTCACTAAAATGAGAGGTTGTTGAATGGTGCTTAAGCACAAGGGAAGTGGCAATATCACAGTGGTGCAGTCACAGTCAGGCTCCATGTACTGAGTTTTTTTTTTTTTTGCTTATTAGACTGAAGAGTGGTTAGAGAACCCACCATTTTTACTCTATATATACTATATATAATTTGTATATACTGTATCCCCTACATGAATCTACACGGGCTCTGTGACCTCTAGAATGTTATGAAAAAACTTTAGTAGAGATCACACACACTAAAGACAACTTTCACATAATCAACACTGCTTTCTAAATAATTTCCAAATACTTCTGTGATAGCGGTATTTTATTTTTCAAAACATTTTAAACTAATGTTGAGGCCATGAGAATTATTTTCCTCATGTTATATTTTTATTCATTAGGATCACTGACAGGTTCAAGCTGCCTTTTACTTTAAAGTAATTTATCCAGACTCACAAGACTGATAATCTTGTGTTTCAATATTCTGTGCGTACACAAAAGCCACATGGCACTGATCTGGGTCATAGATGTGGTAAGGAAAGTCAGGACACAGCCTTAACCTGAATGTGACCGTGTTAATTAGGATAAAAGTTCCAGGCTTTCCCGTTCTGTTTTGCCCAGATCTTACACATGGCTTCCACGCTTTGAGGGCCATAGAGTAGGAATATAGTGACTAGCCAGTCCAATGGCAAATAGTTAAAAAATATTTTCTTTTTTTTTATGAAATAAATATATGATTATTTCTCTTCCATTGATGAAACTTGAGCCATGATTTGCATTCATAAAGTCTCATTTGGCAAAATTATCCCTTATCAAAGATTGTGATTTGACGTCATATGGTCTCACAAAATGGAATAACGTAACTATGAAGTGATTTTGGATCTACATTAACCAAATTTACTGTTTGACTCTTTCACTTTAACCATCATTTTGAAACTGGGAACTTATCGAAAAATTATGCAGAACCTTTATCAGTACAGCAAATCTCAGTCGAAACTTGGCAGTACATATACACTTATATATGAAGTGGTAATTGTGTTAACATGAAATATTTCAACAAGAGTCTTTAGAAGTTTATTACAATAATACAGTAAATATATGTGTGTGTGTATGTGTGTGTGTGTGCGTGTGTGTGTGTGTGTGTGTGTGCATGTGTGTGACTTGCTGCCGTTCTACAGTGTGAGTCTCATCTTCACAACAGGATGATTGCTGGCTCTAATTGACTTCCATTAATCATTGGACCTATTTGTTTTCACAGTGCTGCGCTGACAGCCAGAGTTTCTAGTTACAATACTGGCGCTCAATGAGGTTGTGTGTACATGTACCTACATCTGTGCACAGATATATGCAAGTGACAGAAGAACAAACTGAGTTAAATTACCATGGTTATCAGACAGTTTGCATTGGAGGAACAGTTGACACAAACAAATGACAAATCAGACTTGATGTGTCAACTGTTAAAATAATTTCAGATTTGTTACATAATCATAAAAAAAACTTGTAGACTGAACACATTTGATGAAGTAGTTATGAATTATAAAATTCAAGCTTTACTGAGCATCGAAGCAATGGACCCTATATTACATATCAAAACAAGAAATCTATTTAAATAAAAATTTGAGAAAAAATTTTAAAATCATTAAATGAAAGGATTATCAACACCCAATTGGGAAGTCAGTTGTCGGGGTCCGGTAGTGTTGAGTGTCTGTCTGTTAGGATCATTCATTTTCCAGTTTTATTCTAAAATTTTGTTTGCATCTTAGTTCCTATGTCCTGTCAAGTCTTCTCTCTCAGGTGTGTGTGACTGCCTCTCCTCCCTAATGTGTCTCACCTGTGTCTAATTGTCTACACCTTCCTTGTGTATTTAAATCCTGTGTCCCTTTCCTCCTATGACAGATCGTCTTGTCTTCCTAGTCAGCAGTCCAGCATTAATCTCTAGTAAGTTCCTTGTTTTTTGATCTTGTTTTGTTCCACGACTACTGAGTTTGCCTGTCCCTTAAACTGTACCTTTGCTAATTAGTTAGATCTCCCGGTGTCGACCCATTTTCGCAGTAAAAAGATTTTCATTAAGAACCCCCCTGTGAATCTCTCCATTATTAAATCCTCCTAAGCCTGTACCTGATATTAGTGAGTTCATAAAACATTTTTGTAACTTTAATTCAAAAAGTGGACCATTATTATCCTAACGTAGTGTTATGTTTTAAAACATAAAAAAACAATGGCCCCTCATACAGGTAGTCCAGTTACATAAATTTCAGACACCCACAATCTCAAATTGATTCGAAATATGTTATTTGCACTCCACCAAACTAAAAGCATTGCAAACTTGTCTGTCTGAACCATTAAACTATTAAATTAATCATTAAAATGTTTTTTTTCTAAATTAATTTAGGTAAGACGTCCTCTCTTGTAACAAAAGTGAAATCCAAATGTCAAAAATATCCTGGATACAACTGCGTGCTGCTATCTTGTGTTGGTGATATCCTTTGGAGCCAAAGTCTACAGGAGTTGCTTCTGAAAGCGTAACCATGGTATCACGTTTCCAGCCACCCAATCGTTAACAGAGCTCCGTTGTAGATCATGACATTATAAAAGCATCAAATCATTTATCAAAACAAAATTGAACAGTAAAATAAAGACTTGAACACACACAAACATGATGAGAAATAACTAAAATGACTGAAACTTTGTTTCGTTTCATTTTCTGCCAATTTTCCGGGTCTGGGTTGCGGGGGCAACAGCCTGAGCAGGGAGATCCAGACGTTCCTCTCCCCAGCCACTTCCACCAACTCCTCTGGGGGGACACCAAGACGTTCCCAAGCCAGCCGAGAGATATAATCTCTCCTGCATGTCCTTGGTCTGCCCCGGGGTCTCCTCCCGGATGGGCATGCCTGAAACACCTCCCAAAGGAGACGTCCAGGAGGCATCCGGACCAGATACCTGAAACACCTCAACTGGCTCCTCCCAACGCGGAGGAGCAGCGGGTCTACTCTGAGCCTCTCCCGTATGTCCAAGCTCCTCACCCTATCTATAAGGCTGAGCCCAGCCACCCTGCGAAGGAAGCTCATTTCGGCCGCTTGTATTCGCAATCTCATTCTTTCAGTCACTACCCAGAGCTCATGACCATAGGTGAGATTGACCTGTAATTTGAAAGCTATGTCTTCTGGCTCAGCTCTCTCTTCACCACAACAGATTACTTCAGTGTCCACATCACTGCCGACGCTGCCCCAATCTGTCCGTCAATCTCCCGCTCCATTTTCCCCTCATTCGTGAACAAGACGCCAAGATATTTGAACGCCTCCACTTGGCAAAGCGACTCTCCCCCAACCCAGAGTGGGCAATCCACCCTTTTCCGGCTGAGAACCATGGCCTCAGATTTAGAGTTACCGATCCTCATCCCCGCCGCTTCACACTCGCCTGCAAACCGTCCCAGTGAGAGCTGGAGGTCACTATTCGATGAGGCCAACAGGACCGAGTCATCTGCAAATAGTAGAGACGGAATCCGGAGGCCACCGCACATGACTCCCTCTGCCGCTTGGCTGCACCTAGAAATTCTGTCCATAAACTTATGAACAGAACCGGTGCAAAAGGGCAGCCATGGTGGAGACCAACCCTGACTGGGAACGGATCTGAATTGCTGCCGGCAATGGGAACCAAGCTCTGGCTCCGACAATACAGAGATCGAATGGCCCGTAACAAAAGTCCTTCTACCCCATACTTCCGGAGCACCCCCACAGGAAACTTTGAGGGACACAGTCATAAGCCTTCTCCAGATCCACAAAACACATGTGGACTGGTTGGGTAAACTCCTATGCCCCCTCCAGTACCCTCGCGAGGGTATAGAGCTGGTCCAGTGTTCCACGGCCAGGACGAAAACCACATTGCTCCTCTTGAATCCGAGGTTCAACAGACTCTCCTCTCCAGCACCCTGAAGTAGACCCTCCCAGCGAGGCTGAGGAGTGTGATCCCCCAGTAGTTGGAACATACACTCTGGTCCCCCTTCTTGAAAAGGGGAACAACCACACCTGTCTGCCACTCCAAAGGCACAGTCCCCGATGTCCATTCAAAGTTGCAGAGGCGTGTCAACCATGACAGCCCTACAACATCCAGAGCCTTGAGGAGCTCGGGACGAATCTCATCCACTCCCGGGACACTGCCGCTGCGGAGTTGTTTGGCAGCCCCAGCGACCTCGACCCTAGTTATGAGAGAGCCCACCCCAAAGTCCCCCGGCTCTGCCTCCTCCTCAGAATGCGTTTTGTGGGATTGAGGAGATCTTTGAAGTATTCCTTCCACCGCTGAACTATAGACTCTGTTGAGGTCAGCAATTCCCCTCCCACACTGAAGACCGTGTGGACGGGGTTCCGCTTTCCCCTCCTGAGCCGCCGAAGAGTTTGCCAGAATTTCTTGGGCACGGACGGGAAGTCTTGTTCCATGGCCTCACCAAACTCCTCCCA
>KV751339.1:10197460-10219454 GCA_001698575.1 Mola mola
TCCCGCCTCGGGAGTCCCACAAGCCAGCCACCCCCCGACAATGGCAGCGCGGAACATGGCCCACTCAGATTCCATGCTCCCCACTTCCTCCGGGATGTTGTTGAAGCTCCTCCGGAGGTGGGAGTTGAAGACCATTTTCACAGGGTCCTCAGCCAGACGTTCCCAGCAGACCCTCACTATTCGCTTGGGCCTGCCTGGTCTGTCCGGCTTCCTTCACCTGATCCAACTTACCATCAGTTGGTGATCAGTTGACAGCTCTGCTCCTCTCTTTAGCAGAGTGTCCAGCACATACAGTCGCAGATCAGATGATACGACTACAAAGTCAATCATTGACTGTCGACCTAGGGTGTCCTGGTGCCAAGTGCACTTATGGACACTCTTATCGCTGAACATGGTGCTAGTTATGGACAAACTGTGATTAGCACAGAAATCCAATAACTGAACATCACTCGGGTGTGATCGGGCAGGCCGTTCCTCCCAATCACACCCCTTCAGGTCTCGCTGTCTTTGCCCACATGAGCGTTGAAGTCTCCTAGTAGGACAATGGAGTCCCCATCAGGGCCACTCTCCAGTACCTTTTCCAAGGACTTCAAAATGGGTGGGTACCCTGAACTGCTATTTGGCGCATAGGCGCAAACCACAGTCAGGACCCGTTCCCCAACCCGAAGGCGCAGGGAAGCAACCCTTTCGTCCACCGAGGTAAACTCCAACACATTGGCTGAGAACCGGGGAGCTATTGATAAGCCCACATCTGCTCTCCGCCTCTCACCTGGGACAACTCCAGCATAGAAAAAAGTCCAACACCTCTCATAAAGACTGGTTCCAGAACCCGAACTGCGTGTTGAAATTTGGCGGACTATATCCAGCCGGTATCTTTCAACCTCTCGCACAAGCTCAGGTTCAATCCCCATCAGAGAGGTAACATTCCATGTTCCAATAGCAAGTTTCAGCAACCGGGGATCGGACCGCCAAGGCCCCTGCCTTTGACTGGCACCTGATCCACACAGCACCAGACCTCTATGGCTCCTCCTGTGGGTGGTGGGCCCACGTGAGGACGGACCCATGTCTCCTTTTGGGCCTGAGCCCGACCAGACCCCATGGACAAACGCCCGGCCACCTTGGCACTCGCCTACGCAGCCCTTTCCCAGGCCTGACTCCAGGGCGGGGTCCCGGTATCCCTCCGGGCAGGGTACACAAGTCCTTGTTTGTCAACATCATAGAGGTCTTTTGAACCGCGCTTTGTCTGGCCTCTCACCTAGGACCAAACTGCCTTGGTTGACCCTACCAGGGGTAAACAGCCCCCGACAACATGGCTCCTAGGATCATTAGGGCACCCAAACCCCTCCACCACGGTAAGGTGGTGGTTCCTGGAGGAATATTTGAGGACTACTTTGAGTTTTTAGCTTGTCTAAAGTCTTACCTGAAATAATGGGAGAGGAAGGGTTTATGAACTTTCTGGAGCCAGCCATCAGGGGTCGATCAAGAAGGGGACCATCATGTCTACCATCTTTACATACTATCAATGGTTTGAAGTACCTGCATGAGCCGGAATCCGTCAGTTGTTGCTTATCCGAATTACAGGATGTAGATATAAAGTTTCCTTAAAAAGCTACAAAACACCAATGCAATGTAATTTGGAGTCCAAAGCTTACAGTATGTACTGTAAAATCAAGTCATTTGTCAGGGCTTGTGAAACCAGTGCAAAAGTAATAAGCAATGAGCTGATTTTTTTAACTTTATAAGTTGTTTGATTAAATGTAAACACTGTGTAGCTCTGTAAAAAGGCACATCCTTTTCCACAGTGCCCCATTGGGTTGAGATAAATGATTTAAAAAGAGGAAAATGGATTGGTGATACATAGAGGGCATTGTCTGTGATGTACTATCTCTAATACAGATGAACTTGGTAAAGAATGCCCCAAACTTCTTGCAGATTTATTTAGCTCCCCCATTTCATTATGTTTAATGGAGAAAACCAATAGTCATGCAGAATTGTTTTCATTTGCATTTTTAAACAGTTCATCAGACACTAATACAGTGGTTTCTAGCCTGAGGGTCAGCTTTCTCTAATATTTGCTTTTTGTTTTTATGAAACACTAGATAGGTTTACCTCCTGAGGCAGCGAAAGAATTTAAGAAAGAAAAATTGCTTTTTGGTTGAACAGCCCACAAGTACTGTAAAATAGGATTGGAAATATCTTTACAACTAAAACAAGTCAAAAAGGTTTTGATCTTTGTACTCATTTTTGGTATTATAAAGCCTTTAACGAGATTCTTTTTGCGACCGCTTGGTGCTGCCAAAGTATAAAATTGCTTGCCATACCTTTAGACTTGTAACACATACATCTAAATGGTGATTGTACTGTGCCAGCGAAGTCAATGTTTTTCCCCTCCATGTTCATTTGATTATGTCTTTGTCCGTCATCAGGGGGCTTTTAAGTGCAGGAGCAGAACCCCCGATCCCATAGTGACATAATGTTAAGACCCTAACTCCACAGGTAATGTATGAGGCTGGTCGGCTTTTAAATAAGCAAGCCTTACATGGGAACAGAACCAACAAAAACACCATAGTATATCTAAAAACCAGGTCTATAAAATTGTTAATACCGTGGTGGAGAAAGAGAGAGTGGGGACTGCATACGAGGTACTAATTTGTAGATCACTGACAAAAACAAAGATGGACAGTGGGACTTCCAAAGGACCTTGCCAAGACAAGACTTTGCAACAGCCAACACACTGTGGAGGTTTGAGGTGATAAAGAGGTGGGAAACAAACAGAGAATGGGGCAGAGGAAATGGGGGGGGATGAAGTTTTCCTTCTTTCTTCACACAAAAACACATCCAAAAGACACATACCCTGCACAGTCCTTGACATGTACCGTAGTTGCCTTCTTTCTGTAACTCTTACTCAATGCTGATTATTGTAAAACCAGTGGAGTTATATCATAAAAGTCTTTACCAACCTGTCTGTTATTTCTGTCCGTGATGCCAGTGGCAATTAATTCCAATCAATAACAACTCTTAAGCCTTTCCCCATATTTCTTTTGTTGAGTTTATTTCCTCTCTCTGAACAAGTGCAGGACCGGTCCAAAGTACACAAGCAGGCCACAGCACACTGTGTCTCAAAAACTGAACCTGTCTCTTACTGGCACTTTCAATAAATGGTTATGGAAACTGGCTTCCTCTAATCATTTGCAAGCCCCAGACCGTGTGTTTGTGTATCATAATATAAATTACCTGGTTACTTCCTTTTATGTCAATGCACTCGCAAACAAAATGTTCCCAGCGGTTTCTGTGCATCTGCAAATTCTGCATTTTCGTCAAAACAAAAAGGTCAAACACTCTTAAGTGCACTTTTGAGGCAGTTCCTGTCTGATTCCAATTAATAAGGCCATAGATGTTTTTTTCTGCACATTATAGCTGCAAAAAAGTATTACAGGGTTGCCCCTTGATCTCCCCACAAGGACTATGATGTGCTGAGTTTTGTCATAGAAGCTCTAGAACAGCAAGCAGCTAATTTTGTTTTTACATATGCACCTCTACATAATATTCATATACACCTTATTATTTTGCAGTTATTTACCTCCTCTCCTTTATACATTATTCTTTTAAACTTTTATTTAGATTATATTGTCTGTTTTTTATTTTTTATTTTCTTTCAATATGTTTTACTGATAACACTTAAGGATGAGGGTACATTAACATGTTTTAATGCAGTAATAAGCATTCAGTAACAATTAAACAATCATGTAATCACTTACTATTCAAATAGTTTCTAACCATACTATTAGCATTTGTTAGCACAGTAATGCCCACTAACTAACAGTTAAACAATACATTGAGATACGTCTTTACACAGATGGCCAAGTAACTGCAATAAATCATATGTTAATTTAAAATAACCTTTTATTAATGTTCACAGAATAGTATTTCTTTGAACAAAAACTAGGGCCAACAGTGCTGGAGACATTGTAAAAGTTAGAGTTAGAGTGAGTTAGACCCTTTTGCCCAAATCAGGTAGCTGTGGCATTGTTTAATCTTCTTTTTTTTAAGCCTAGTCCTAACCCTAACTCCAATATACAAGTGGTGTGGCTGATGAAATCAGCTTGCATAAAAAATATCAAACATTATGTGTGGACCAGGTTGGTGCAAGTACAAGCTCTTAATTGATTCAGTCTTACGGATACAAGAAATGAGAATGCATTCTGCATTTTAAGTACTTTACACTTAAAACTGTAATTGCAAGACATAAATGAGTAAAATTAATTTAAATGGTTGAAAATTTCACCGACCAATTTAATTGGGTGCTATTTGACCGCTGGTCATTTATAAAATACAATTTTCATTTTTTTTAAAAATACCTTTAATTAAAAACATTTATGCTGGAAAAATGGCCACATGTGCTAATAACAAGATGGACAAAGCTTCATGTGTTAACCCACCACTGCTTGATTTCCCAATCCAACTGTGCTATACTTGACAGGTTGTGCCCACATACACACATCATGCGACAAAAACCACACAGGAAAGTACAAATTCAGATAAACAAACACCAGGAGGGCCTCAGTGTAATGCAGCATTCACAGTTTTCCTATGTATTTACATTATTCTAAAGTTCTGAATTTTTTATGTGTATTTATTGCTTCTCTTGAAGTGCGGGGCAAAGTGGAAAGCTAAACAGAAGTGAAGGGACTGCTTGTTTACTTTCCAGTGTAAGTTTGAGAAGGAGATAAGAAGTAAAGTCTGTAGTCTGTGTTGAAATAGAAAACCTCTTTGCAAGAGCGTGCCAGAGTCTAGTTTCACACACACATGCACTGTAGAAAAACAGTCAACAGTTTATGTCCATGTCTCCAGACTTATATAACATATGTACAGTTGTGACAAACAGAGAACTTGGTGTAAAGCAGAAGCCCAGTATCGAAAAACTCAAAGAGATTGGTGGACTACAAGGCTTCAATTACAGATGCTACTGCCAAAAAGCTTGGCCTTCTGAAACATGGATTGTTCACACATGCTGAACCTCTACAATCAGCACAATCAGAAATGTTGTTGTAATTAGCGTATGACTCTTTAGGTTGTGACCACGGATCTGTTTAATAAGTCACATTGGCCTTGGAGCACTGAGTACCAGAAGTTCTTCAGCTAATCATTGTGTCCCAGTAGACATTTGTTCCAAATTTGTGGAAATTCCCTCAAAGTTTTCCTGAGGTATCATGTTCATATGGGCAGGATGGACTTCATGTCTAAATTTTCCATTAAATTTGAAAGGGTTGCATTCAAAAATGTGCTACCAAAAACATACAAGCATAACCAAAACTACCATTAAAAATGGTTCAATTCATTTGTGCTGATTTGGGAAGCTACTGTATATTAGATTTCTTCTTTATTTGATTGAATTGACTGGATGATGTTCAAGCCAATGGCTGGCATCAAAGCTAGTTTTCTTTCATTAATATTTCTACTTCAAACTTTTTTCATGACACAAACTGGTGTTAAGCAAGGCTAAGCCAAACTATCTTGTCAGCACTTTGGTCACAGGTTAGCAAACTTCTCAATACCAGTGATTTAATATTAGAGAATTTTATAGTATATCATTTCTAGTAACATTATAGACTTAGTGTAAAGCAGTCATAGTAGACTAATGTGCCTTCGGGTGTGTATTCAGTTAAATTGTCTTCTGTTGAAGTCCTTTCAAAACAGTCAAAAGATCTCATTCTTAAATTGAATTGGTTAAATTCAATTGGTGAAACTCACGGTAAAAGAATGAGTTATCAAACCTGTATGGAAATAGACTCTAACTTTGGCTTAATATGTTCAATCATACAACAATGAAGTTAGCTAATACTTAAAACTAATGCTTTATTATTTACAGAAATGCTTAAGCCAGACAGTGACATTAGTTTTGAAGTGTACATACAGTGCAGCTAGTACAAGAGATACAGCTTCACTGTAAGTCCCATTCTTGTAGCTCTGGAAAACATTGCCAAGTCTTAGGAAAATAGCTTTTGACTGATTCTATTACCATCCAGTTTCAAGACAAGAAAATTTAAAGAATATTTCTAGGTTTTACATATTTAGTCAGAGGTAGTGAAACATATACATGAAACAGTCTTAATCCTATTTTGCCTGGAGCAATCACCTCCATAACACAGGGTGGTGGGGAGGAGGAGAAAACTTTTGGCCGTTAGATTAATAGCCACAAAAACAGGCCCTGTGTGACAAGAACCTGAAGCTATGAGCGAGAAAATTCACAATTCTTAATAACCAGATTGGGAGTTATAAATTCACTGGGTTTTTAATAAGCTGTCGACACAAAAGCTTACCGCTGCAGTCCATGTATGTAACTCCATCACATCACAACACGGAGGCCCACATTTTGTGTATGACAGTGAATACTTGTATTTAAGTCTGGTTATGTCTTTTAAACAAATGTGCTGTGCTCCCCATTGTGCCTCCATGTGCGTCTTTACATCTCCGCGCCTGTTTGTTTCTCTTTCTTGTGTCCATGTGAGCGGGTGCATTCATTCACATGTGTGTGGCCCTGCAGTCAATTGTCCGTTGCATTTTCCCTCGATAGCCGTCAAGCAGGGAAATGACCTTTAATATGCCCGTCCTTCTCCCCCAGTCGGTTTTAATGTTAATCTATCAGACTCAAAGTCTGCCTCACCCTACAACGCTGCCAATGTTCCTAGGGCCTCAGGGTGCAATTGACAGCGTTGGCCCACACGGTGCCCACTGCAAGGGTGGGATTAAAAACACAGACACAGAACAATATCTTACCCATTTTCTTCACCTAAACTAAAAGACTAGAAAACGCAAAAGCTGCCATACAGGACAGTGATGTGCTTAGAAAAGGATTGAAAAGGAGGAGGACAAGACATGAGGGAGGATAATTTGTCATGGGACCAGATGGGAATAGTTCAGATGAAATAGTTTTATTTTCAGATTTAGTAAGAAAGGCAAGAAACACTAGATTATTCTTATGCATAAACATACAGTTTATCACTGTCGAATGACACCCAGTCTTCTCGACAACTAGAAGGCCTGAAGTCTCTCTAGCCCCAACCGACTCTCTTGGTTGGCATTAGGATGCCAAGCAGATGTTCCATTACACATGTGAAGTTGCATGCTTCATGTAAGTTCAATGAAATCAAGGTTGACTTTCACAAGGATAAGTCATTAATGGTGGTCTCCTGGTTCACCCATCCTTCCATGAGCCCTCATATGTATACAGCCTTTACAGTCAGTTAAACCTGTTGGGTCTCTTACCACTGCTCAGTGTTCTACATCAACGGTATGAGATGCCCAGGAAGTGTGACAATCCATCAGTGTTTGACAACCTGGGAATGAAGTTTCTGGTCCCAAACACACGCTTCTTATATTTATCCAGCAACCAATGAAGTAAAATCTATGCGAAATGCCAATTGAGCAGGGGGTCAGGTATTTTATTGCTGACACCCTGCTGCTTTATTTGCCACACTGTCCTTTTTGTGTGTACATAAGATATTTTCACAGATATGTCCTGTGGGCACAGTCAACCAGATTGATGATTTATTGGTGCACGCACATATACTCTCCCTACTTTCCCTAAACACAAGTCTTACTCCAAACTAAACTCAAAAGTCAGCCCTGCATGTGCTTGGTTATTATTATTGGTACTGTGTATCTTAAGAGCAGAAAAAAGATGCAGTTTTTACAAATGTGCTCGTTTTTATGTGTGTGTGTGTGTGTGTGTGTGTGTGTGTGTGTGTGTGTGTGTGTGTGTGAGAATGATGAATTTCAAAAATGCACTTGAGCGTTGAAGTTAAATAGGTTGGCCTATCTATTCTGTGTGAATTCTGTGTCTATCTTTGGATATTCAACCTAAATTTAATTACCATCAAAGTAAATGCATAAATAAACATGAATACTTCATCAACAAGGACCTGACAAGTATAACCCATTCCATTTTGAAGGCGGGCAGTTTGTGGTCTCAGGTGACCTTTACATTTGATTGGAGTCATCAGTTTAGAAATGGGCCTGATCGTACTTCTCCATCTCTGACTGGGCTGATTCCCCACGGAGGGAAGCAGCTTAAGAGTTTGAGGTTTGTGGCGGTGTCTGCACTTGTAGCCTAGGCCAAATGATGGACCAAATGCAAAACGCCAGTGACATAATTACAATGATTCAGAGCAAAAAGGAGGGGAGAGGAAGGGATTTAAAAACCAGAACTTACTCCTGTAGCTGAAAGAAAATATACTCTATTACTCTACTATTTGGATGGATGGGAGAAAAATGCACAAAAGAAAACTTCCCTTCGGAGGTCATTAGGTGTCGCTCAGCCAGCATTTTTAGTCCAGTGTTGGAGTAACTCGAATGGGGGTCGAGGTGGTCTTAAAGGTGGAAAGAAAGGCTTCGGTCATTTGGGTGGCTTTGTGCAGATCTGGCCCCTTACTTGGAAAGTCTATGCTAAGTGCAAGCTGGGACTGGCAGTTTAGAAGGAGGCTTGTGGAAACAAACTGCTAATGTGTTTTTTATTTGTAGCATGGAGATCTTATCGAGACCCATGGCATAAACTGTTTGGATTGTTCAGGAATATTATCACATTTCACCCTCTATGTGCCGTCAAGTTCTCTCTCGCTCTCAGTCGCGACTCTTGAGGGCTTCATTTAAAATTCAACGATATTAATGTGAACATGAATCTGTTCATATTTCTCCATTTCCAACTATTTTTCTCTGTCAGTTTAAGTTCCATTTTCCATGATCTAAGAATACAGACTCACGATGGTTGATGGTAGATTGGGTCATGTGAGAGGCAAAAACACTACATGTTGATAACGTATTTGTAAACATGACATGTCCCCTCTTTGTTTAGCTTTTAGACTTTTCCATGTTATTAAGTTTTATATATAGAAAGCTGTAAAAAGTTTAAATATTCAGTGCAAAAACAGGTCAGGAAGTCTGAAACTGTAAATTACTGTAACACCAATATGACATAAATGCAGCATAAGTAGGAACCTGGTGGTTCTTATATTTTTGGATTAAACAAACATGCTATTACATTTTGGAGGTTAATATTGTACTTTTGATCCATACATTTATTTAATGAGTTTGGTTTACTTGGATTACTTTGCAGTTTGTGTGTTTCATCATTTTCATTAGTTATATTATCATCAAAAATAAATAAATAAATACATAAATAAAAAAGACATAATCTAATAATCAGAATAATGTTGAATATTGGATTAAATAATTGTCCATGATAATAAGTATTCAACTTACAGTAGACGGTATACTGCATACATCTAAATATATGCAAATGGACTTTCATTTATACTTTGGATACTTAAGCACTTTTATTGCCAGAAAATCCGAAGTACAACAAATATTTTTTTTCTCATGATACCTTTACAACTACTCAAGAATGAGTTTATCATAATTTTTACAACTCTGTGGTTTTTATTTGTTCTGTTTTTTAGCTTTATTGCTGAAACAAATCATGAGGGGAATAGCAGGTTTTAGACCAACAACAATGGACCATGTCAGGTGTTTGTTAACCGATTGGTGGAGGTGTGTTCTGAGCTGAGAGGCAGGTGGACTTCCTATTGTAGATGCTTAATGTTCAGTTCTCCAAAGATCAAACTGTTAATGTGAGGACTTTACCAGATTATCCTCTCTATTTTCCAGATTCTGTTCATATAAAGTTTTTTCCGGGGTTATATATGGAAATGTAAATAACAGTATTTACCTTTTTTTTAATACATGTGTATTATAAACTAAATTATCCCTATACTAAGTAGGTTCTATGTGTGTAGCTCAGAGAGGACTACAAACATGTCATGTGCAACCGAGTGTTTTACAAGGACAGATAAATTACCTTGATTGCCGATCACATTCTGGCTCGAGCTCTGTTCTTGCTACACACATGGCACAGTTCTAAAAAACAAATTTAATGTATGATTATCATTATGAAAAACTTCCAGATATATCGTCACTGTCTGTTGAGTCTCGTGTTTATGCCACGTTAAGTTGGTAAACTATTGATAGTATTTTTCTTGGCATTTTATATTGAAATCAAGCTAATCAATGGGTGAACAGTCATCTGATACTGACGCGTGTACGTCATTCTGACTCAGTTCAAGAAAATCAAAGAGCTTATCATATATCTTTGGCTTAAAACCTGATGTCATTTAGAATATCCAAAGCTCTCCTTCTGAACTACCAGCAATCATTACTCTGTTTCTGCAGAAACAGACCACAATTAGATAGTATATAATAAAATGTCTTTCCATGAGTCATTTACATACCCAGTGCTGACAGCTACATTCTGGACAGTGTAGAAAGTCAAAATCCTCAAAAGTGGACATACGTGTTTTTCATTGTACAGCAACAATATTCATGTGAAGTGTCTGTTCTCGACAGTATTTATCACATTCAGAATCTAACTCTTGGAAAGAATCACGTATGAGCGGATGTTTGTTTAGCAAGAGTTCGGCACCCTCACATGACAGCAACTCCTCTGAATCAGCAGAGCCAGAATCTGATGAAGTACTTTGTAATATTTTCATACAGCTGATTTTCTTGACTCAGCCTTGACACGTTCTGAGTCATACCATTACAGAAGGCTGTTTAAGCCACACACACCTCTCCCCGCAGCCCATTATAACACCATTTCTTCTTCTTTTGTCTCGTTTATTATTTCATTACTTGTTTGTTCAATATTTGCCTCTATGTCATTTTTCAGACAGTTCCCTGTACACGTCAAACCGTCCGACCAGGTGGTTCCATACGTCAGTTCCCATCCACCATCACTTCGCACTTCACCACGGCTAATGTTGCTGTTTGATTGTCATGGAAACCAGAACGACAGGTCCTGTTTGGCCCTTCACTTGCCTGCCGTAGCTTGGCCCTGCACACCATGTGCCTGCGACGGCAAGGAGCCGGTGGTTTGTTATGGCGTGTCGCCACCCTTGGCGAACCACACCGCCTCCTGTTTGTTTTAACAAGGCCCCCGATGCCCAGCCGTTCCCTTCGCTGCGGCGGAGAAAAATGAAATGTTCAAATCTGTCAAAGCTCAGCTGTTACCAAGAGAAAATGGTAGGAGAGAGAAAGGAATGGTTGTACAAAGGAAGAAAGGCAAAAAGGAGGTAAAACAAGGGTTGGGCAAAGAACGGAGGTTTATATAGATGATAGAAAAGGGAAGGAGGGCTTGTACCTGTAGTGCAATGGAGAAGGCAGATTGCAAATGTATGTCAGGAGGACAAGTAAGGTCTGTCACTACTGCAGCAGGGTGAGCCACTCCCGTTTCCATGACTAATTGAAATCTTCCACTGGCATGTTGAGGCCTAGCTCCTTTCCGACGCCACTCGTCTCCTTCTTTTTCTGCTTCTCTGTTATTTTCCCCCTCCCGTGCCTCAGTAACATCTCATCTCCTCCAACATCACCGCATTGCACCAATAATACTGTACGTGTGCAACGAGACAAAAAAGTGGATTCGTGGTCAGAAGTGTTTTAGGTAATTTATGACAGATTTAGAATGTAAGCCTCAAATTATACACACAAGTATGAAAGGCAGCTTCCCAATGGTCAGCTGTACGTCAGTATTTGCTTTACTAAAATCATAGACAACTCTATTAGTGTTACATGGCCACATTTAGATATGGAGTCAATCATTAATTGAGGAAAAAACATGGGTGGAAAATTGCTCTCAGACAGTCAATAGAATACATGGTTCAATTTGCTGTATAACAAAACCATCCATAACAGCCCTTGTTCTGTATCCATAAAACATATCACACATACATATACAAATACAATACATACATTCCACGACACTGGAAAAAAGAAAAGGGGGACAATGCAGAAGACTTGTGCTATCTAATGAGCTTCTTCCCAAACCAGGACCAAGTACTCCAAACGGCATCAATCATATGTCAGAAATGATCACCCTAAATTATGCTGCTAGTGAGATTGGGTGATTTGATGACACCATGAGGCAATACATAGATTTACCAGCATATTCTTAAATACCTCCCAGGGTGTAGGCTACCGTCGACAAATTTGCAAACACATAACGTGTTTCTGCTTCAGGACACCACTTGATTTACATGTTTCTTTTTTAAATATCTTGATTTTTCATATTAAAATGGCTTATCCAAATACATCTGTTTGTTTTGGTTTAAAATTCTGATGACCAATTACTATTATACAGGGGTTAAGTACTGAATGCGGTGGCAGTGGTCCTTAGCAAGCAGGGTTACGGTTTAGGCCTGTTACCGTTCTCATATCTGTATGATAAATATGTAGTTAAATCCAGCTGCAGAAAAAAGCTGTTTAAATAAAAATTGTTCAAAGGAAAACATGGCAGTAAGAGAAATCCCTCTAATTAGCTGTCCAGTTAAAGCAAATGAATGTACGAGAATGGAAATGGAAGTGACAAAAATGAACCATAATTTGGGTGTGACCCATCAATAGAGCCCACCTCTGACTCTTTACGGCGTTGGGAAGAGGGTTCTTCATCAAGCTTCTGAGTTTTTCGTGATTTGTGCCTGGTTATCGAATGCGGACAAAAACTAGGCTTAATTCCCATGTCCTTATGCTATAAAAAGTTGTGGGGAGCTCCTAAAGGGTCCATTCTTTGTCTGACTGGCATAAGAGCAAGACGCATATTCAGAAGTACCACAAGAAGTTGATTTTTAAGGTGGAAAACAGGGAAAATTTATATATCCAATGTAGCTTTCCTCTGTACAGACAAGGGAACATGGAGGATCCCCTCTATTGCTTTAAAAAGCATGAGGAGGTGGAAGACTTCCTACATGAATAGGGCCTCCATGTCCTTACATGCAGCCACCATGGGCAGTGCCAGGGACCTTGTGAAGCTTTCATATGATGGGAATGGGGTGGTGGTGGAGCTCAAGAAGCTGGTTGCCAACCAAAAAGGCATCCACTATTTGTTCCTGTTCGACAAGCAGCACCACATGGTGCAAAAAAACTATGATCTAATCAAGAAACATATTAGCCCCCAGGAGTACTTAGCGTCTGGCCTAAAGGCTTTACCGCACTGCTGCTGCATTGTGCATGTGCACACTGACGGAAGATACTTTATGAATTTCACAGCCATGCCAGTTCCCAAAGTCCCCTTCAAAGCAACTAATGCACCATGGGATGTACATAAACGGTGCAACATCAGCAATGGAGCTATTGGTCGACGCTTTCCAAGACCAACTGTCCCTTATCTGTGAGGCCGATATGCAGAGGGACAGTATTAGGAAGAACTGCTGTACTCAAACTGCCAAGTTCAACATTATTGTCCAGGATACTACAGTTGTGCTTGGCCTGCTTGACCATGGCATTGAGAGGACAAAAAAGAGGAGCACAAGGTCAAACAGGAGGCCAGCTACATACGTCAAACTGGAAAAGACCCTCATTGAACAGAGGCGGCAGACCAAACAGAACTTATCAGGCACACACAATGCAATCATGACATCCCACCATAGGCGTTTTAAACCTCATTCAAAACTTGCCTCATGTGACCCTAATGACTCACATGAGGACAAAGCAGGGCAACGCCGTTACAACTGAATACAGATAACTACAATACAGATTAACTCCTGATTTAAGATGAAGAAAAATTCTGAAATGCTAGAGGATGATATTTTTATGAGGCCTACCAATCAACCTACCAAATTAAAGCTATGTTGATATCTCTTTCAATCTAAAATTGACCATAAATTTTTACAAGATGTTATGTGTGAACGAGGGGCCACACACCTGGGTTACTGAGCTTGGTACGTCAACCCGACAGTGCCCTGGTGCTATACTGTATGGTAGCAGGCAATGGAAGAGGGGGGTAGTAACGGGTCAGTAGCCTACACAGACACCGAGAGGTCTATGTAACACACACCGTACAGAACAAAAGCCCACTGGAGCACAGCTTGATCCCAAATAAGCCACATATTTATTGCTTACCCTGGTCTGACCATGGCTGTTGTACCAAACATGTCAACCGTGGGCTGATTCATATCAACTATATATATTTTCCATAGAAGTGATTAATTACCATTTAATCAGGCCGTTAAAGGCCCTGTCAAAGCTATAAGGGCAACCCCATACTAAACTGAACATGTGGACCGGGTTGAGTTTCTTCAATTGAGAGCCCACTCTCCATTTCTCTGGAGTTCAGCGGAGTTCCTGGAGGTTGAAACCCAAACACAAATGATTTGGGAGAAGGCACAAGAGCATGAAACATGAATACATTGCTACGAGCAAACCTACTCTTTTATTACATTGCCTGATCAAATTTAGAAATTGAATTAGGTGTCTTTTATCAATCCACATGCAGATATAGATTTCATTTCAGAGGGGATACATAGGGATGCAGCTTGCACCATGTGTGTGGGTGTGACATGATGGGCAAATATGACATATTTGAGTTTATGGGGTGTTTCCTGCAGTGTAGTACTTCCATATGGATTTTACAGTAGTTTTGTTGTAACTGATGGGAGGGATGAATGAGCGATACATATGCTTTACAGTTTGTGTAACCTTTCTAATTACATCCCATTATCAAAATGCCCATTTTATCTGCATTTTCAATAGACTTAGTAAATGGAAATGACAGGACAGGACATGTAAGAAGTCATAAAAAGAGGTTTCTCAGTTCTCTACCTTCTGCCCACGTAGGCAACCTGTCAGTTGTCAGTTAACCATGGTTTGTCACAGAACTTCATGGCATCCCCAATGTCTTACACTATTTTTTCTACATTTAGGTACAAATCTACACAGTTACAGTAGGTTTTAGAAATTACAAGTAATGCGTGGGTTCAAATGTGACGCTATCTTCAGTTTTCATAACAGTCAGCGATAAACTATTGGCAAATGACTAGCTGGGCACAAGAACTGACTATCTCGCTGCAGTCACAATAAACTACAGCTATGCTGTATATGCTTGACAGTTTGAGCTATGACATCAATATGCCATCAGGTTATAATCTGCTGCAGTGTACCCTGATTATGTGTTCAATCATTGATGCTGCCAGTTTTGTCAAGATGACCTTTGTGTTTCATCTTAATTTACTTGGTAAGTGTTTACGTCTATGTGGATGTCTGACTACAAGTGGCTTAGATGCTTTCAAAATTCAAAAATTGACTTAGACATAACAAGCAATTATTATTTTCATTGATCTTGGTTTAACTACTGAAAGCCCAGGGTAGTGTCTTTAAATTGCTGATTCATTATGCTATTAAGACAGAAAAATTTTACATTTACACAACAGTGATACTGAAAGAAGTAAATCATTTGTCATCATCAGTATCAGTGTCATCATCATTTGTATCAAACATCAGTCATGTTTGATACAAAAAGCTTTGATTCATCTATTTAAATGATCATAAGGCTTTGTTTGAGGGTGGTGTGAAACCAACACCACTGTATGTAAATACACAGACACACATGGCGAACAAAGGCTACCTAACACACACACATTGGAATACTTCCCTCAGTGTGGCACTGAGTGCCTGTACATTGTTTGTAGAGCAAACTCGCCACCCCCTCTGAACTGATACTGGTCAGCAACATATGTGTGTGTGTGTGTGTGTGTGTGTGTGTGTGTGTGTGTGTGTGTGTGTGTGTGCGAGTGCATGTGCTGCTTTAGCGTGTGGCAGTGCGTGAGTTGTCATGACGTGGTTTGCACAGCTCAGTGCGCACATACTAAACTGTACCTGCCACATTATAAATCTTTGTGGGGAGACGCAGAGAAGGTAAATAAGAGTGGTAAAGTATGGCGGAGTGGAGATGGAGCGAAGGTGCATGTGTGTTATTATGTGTTGCATTTGGTTTTATGCTGAAGTGTATCATATTCTTGAATTATCCAGCATCAAGCAGGTGGAAGCTGTTTGGTTCCAGACGGTTCTTCCTGTATCTGACCAAAGCAGACAGTAGACGATGAATTCCAAAAGGAGGCTGCTGGGGCAGCACGTTTGGGTTTTTTTATGTTTTATTTTCCTAAGATGCTCACTGGAAAGAATTGCTGGGTCTATACCTGCTTCGCCCCCCGTGTAATGAGGTGAAATTACTCAAATTAACTCTGACCAGACTGACGACGACATCATTTAGTCAGTCAGAACTGGGGATATGGCTCCATGCCTGCGAGAAGCTCAAGCCTCACAATCCACGCACTTACACCTGCACCTATGTTTTTACTCAAAATATATATATATATATAGGAGCAATGGGTTGCTCCAATTCATCCCATTTACATATTCCTGGCTTGAGTTTCCACTGGGGCAATGACATGGAGTTAAGGTGGGGGCAAGGACATGAGACTCCATTCCTGTTGCCACGTCCATTATTTGTTTTGGTCATTAGCAACTCCTGACGTGCCGCTATTAATTTTGATGTTAGCCTAACAAGTGGAACTGTAGAGAGGAGGGTAGAGGTGTTCTCTCCATGGCTATTACACACGGGCACACACACATTTATGTTTCCGCTGTGTTTGACATTTACGAGTAAACAGTCTCCAGATTAGCTGCAGCTTGTTTGCGCTCAGATGACTAATGTCGTTACTTGGGACGCAAGCTCTTGGACAACCTGCCCTACACTGTGTCACCTGCTCCACAGAGAAGGAGAGGGGGAAGATGGGGAGAAGTGAGACATGAGGAGAGAGAGGAGGGGTAGGACGGCTGGGATAACAGGGCCAGACGAGGCGTGGAGTAGGCGGGGAAAAAAACAAAACAAAAAACATTTCCTTCTGATCTGGTTTGGCCTAAATGGGAAAAATGAGAAGGAACAGTTCACCCAATGATTAAAAATTCTAATAATACTTTATATACACTCAGTCTTGCACAGATGAAACGGCTGGTTTTCCCTGTCCCGAAATCATTTCCGGAGCTTTACAGAAAAACAGCACTGTAGCAAAGCTGAAATAGACCTCAGGTAGAGTTCATGCTAATACTTTTAAGCTAATGTTGGGCTAAAGTGACGGTTTAAGCTTTTTGAATCAATTTGCTATCTAGGGGCTTTCAGAGGCCTGGAATCAATGAGATAAATGAAGATTAACCACTCATCACTGCTTCTTCCCGGCGGTGGTAGCGCTAACCTGAAAGGCCAGAAATAATCTTTGCGGAAAATATATTTGAGGTGTAGTTCCAGCTTTTATTTTGGCCCAAATCTTACCTGATGTAATTAAGGAAGAGGGTTTGACCTACACTGCAGTTAATCAAGATGGCTTTGTGTCACTTTTGGGGAGCTCTCATCATCCGTCTCTATATTCTGTCTACTCAGCGCTTGGAATACAGGGGAGAAGCTGTATGAAGCCATTTTTGTTGAAGAAGAAAAGAATCTACAACACTGTTTCCCTGTGAAGGTCCAAAAATGTTTGGTGGATTGTCCGTGAAGGTTCTCAGTCATCCAGGTCATCTTGATCTCGGAGTGAGCATCCCTTTTCGGCAATGGGGAAGACATCCAATACTTTTTGCTGTTTGCTTTGTTTCTTTGACTTATTTAGGGTAAAACAAAATAGATTAAGATTCAGGATAGCAACATCACATGTGAAAAACTAAATCAGGGTGAGACCTTAAGTGGAGGATTGTAAAAAAAAAAAACTGGCCTATTTGCACATTAAGCTAGGGAGAAATAGAGAAATAGTTTCATAGAACATGGAGTCACAATAAGAACAAGACTGAGAAGGAGGAGAAGGTCGTGAGCAAAACATGAAGTCATGGCCCACACAGTCAGATCCCAGTTCTCCACTCCATGTTTGACTCCTGTGGGAACAGAAGACAGCGACTCTCCGGCTCCATGTCTGACTACCGTATGGTGACTGTGATGTTCCACATACGGCAGCAGACCTCGTCTTACGCTGCCACTGTGGGTCAGCAAGAGCCACACTTGGAAGGTAGACACAGAGCGACACAGAGACAGCCAACAGAAGCAACTACAGAGGTGCTGACAACCGAAATGATAGTTTCCATTTGGGCTTAATGATTGTAGGTGAGGGTGCACTCTATTGGCAAGCATTAAGGCTCGACCAAGCCTGTCCAAACAATTTCGATGCACAGAACAGCTTTGACGATCTCTTGACGGCAGTTGGTCCCTTGTTGCCTCTAGATGATGTAATACCTTTACATAACCGTCTTTCTGCTGGTACAGTGGCTGGACACTGAAAACTGGCATTGATAAACTCATTGGCTCCATCTGTCAGGACTGAGAGTAACATTTTTTTGGCAAATGTGGCTGCAGCAGCAAATAATGTTACCATGGGCAGTGTTCCCCATAGAAATTTTTGCAAGTCTCAGTGGCAAGAACTGACAGAGACAGTGTGCACAGTCTGAATATGTCTCTCATTTCTTCCCCAACATCTTCCCTCTCCCTTCTTCCCCTCCTGTGCTTTGGTTTAGCGATGCAATCGCAGTATATATCACAATATGCTACGTTTTCTGTAAAGTTCATGAAGTAATGTCTATAAAAATAACCACATACCTCATGACTTCTTGTTATTTTGATAGTCCTGTGGATTAAAGAACATCTGAACACCAAAACCACAGTTTTCAGGTGAAAAACAATGCATTCGGGTGTTTATTAGTGTTGTTGATTGAATCAGATCCAAATCTTGACATATTTATGCAAATATTTTGAATTATACATATTGTGTTATAGAAATGCACATGACTGCTCTCTACCAAATGAAATCTTTGACGGAGGGTCAACTTCACCTATCCCAAATAGCAAAAGACAGAGTGGCCTGGTATCCTGACCTGGATCACCATGTCTGGTTCCTGGACTCTATTCTTCAATAACATGCTTCTGGACTCAGTTCTTATGTTGTGGTGTCTATAGAATGTAATGACTGTCATACTGTTTCGCTCTGTACTTGTGACTTCTATTGCTACCGTCCCAGGGAGAGGGATCCCTCCTCTGTGGTTCTCCCTGAGGTTTCCCTGTCTGGGGTTTTTGGAGTTATTCCTCACCCTGTTCAAGGGTTTAAGGGTAGTGGGTGTTAATAAGTACAGATTGTAAAGCCCTCAGAGGCAAAATGGTATTTGTGATTTTGGCCTATACAAAATAAACTTGACTTGATAGACTGATAAAACTGACATTTAGTCTGCACTCACCACTCTGACAGACAGTGCAGACAGGGAGAATATCATAATTCTGAATGTTCCTTTGTCCACGGCAAACATTTCAGTCTTGTCTCGTTAACGAAACTTAATGTAGCTACGTCTTAGATTTTGTTGTCATTAATCTATTTTTTAGCTCGTCAGCGTCTTAGCCTGTAAAAAAAGGTCGTTGATGAACATTTTCATCCTAGTTTTTATTGAGGTAATTAACACTGCTAGGATGTTGGCGGGGGATTTGCTTCTCCGTGTCTGTTTGTTGTTAATCGAGACAAACGGAAGTAACAAACGTGAAGTGGGACATGAAAGGCGCAAAAGTGTCCTTGAGCGAGGTCGCAGCCACCACTTTGCTATCAATCAATTAATTATCTCATTTCTTTTTTGTAGATTTACACATTTTGATTTATTTTTTTCCTGAAAAAAATCCTTCCATGGTTTCAAAATTTCTCGGATATAATTCTACTACAGTGTACAAAATAAAATGTGTTGTGGCTCAGATTAGCCTGTTTTTAGCATCACAGTATGTTATGTGTCTAGTAATATAAAGACATTATATTACTCTAAATTTCCTTTATCAAATAAATGCTAACACTGGCATCTTTCTGTCTGGCATCTAAAAAATAATATCAGTCAGAGCCTGTTGGGAGCCTCAGTAGTAGGCGCAGCCATTACACTTCCAGAAAAACACTTAAAAATGAAGTGCCTACTCAGAGTAGCTCGAACTGAATAGAGGTTTGAATGTGCTTCTAGCAAAATTAATGTAGTCAGTGCACAGAAACACACTCTCACACTGAGTCATCTGCTTCCACAAGACGCCACATGCCATTGCTCTTGGCCGACCACCAGGGAAACTGGCTGTGTTAAAGACCCTAACGGCACTCCCGCGAACCTTGTAAACACACACTGCCATACCTCTGGCCCAGCATGTGTGAGACCAGGCCCCATCCATCGGCCCATTTAGGTGACTGATAGCTGGGCAGATTTTCTTAAAACAGCTACCAATTATCAGATGCAATTAAGGCCCTGCGCACAATTACAACGCCCCTATGAGGGTGTGTGTGAGGGAGTGTGTTCCACTGTCCCCCCCCTGCCAACTGACTTGTAGAACTTGGCAATGAAGCAAGATGATTGTCAGCCTCGGTGTTGACTATATTCAGAATTGGCAGAGTGGGTTCCAATTTAGGATTAAGGTTTAAAACAGAGAAGCAATTTGGAGTTAAATGTTAAATACAGGGATCATAAAAATACTTTTCCTACTCACTGTATCAGTTGGGGTTAAACAACTTGTTGCCAATCGAGACACATTAATCACTGCTGCAATTATCCAAAGGGAGGATCTCACCTTATTGCTGAGTTAAATCCAGGTTCTTTCTATGCATCCATAGACTCTTAACTAGCCGATGCCATGTTGCTACTGTTGTTTGTTTCATATTTCCTATTTATGTGTAACGCAAAGAGGCAGTATATGGCATCAGCGCCCCCTCCTGTTCAAGTGTTGAATCGATTAATTTAACTTCTGACGTAACATCTGGATGAGTAAAATTAAGGTCTTGATTTTGTTTTGTTTTTTTCCAAATCACAGGGAAGTTGCTCTCTGTTTTAATGAGTGGTACTGACACGAATACTGCGCTCTTCCTCAAATATCAAATATGCCCACTTGAAACTATGATAATGGTACAAAATAGAATGATATCTCCAAATTGGAGTATGCAACGTTTCATTAAGTTTGTAGGGTGAGTATCTTGGTCGTCAGTACAACATCTCTGGTTGTACCCATCCATGCTATGCAACAGAGAAACGGCAAATTGAAAATTTGCTTTACCACTTGTGTTCTTACCACCCCTCATTATGTATCAATGTCAGTTTTTCTCTTAGTCTTACAGTCAAATCATCTGTCTATAGGTAAACCTTGTGTCACTACAGAAGGTTTTACATATTTATTTGTTTGCTCTTTACTTGTTGCATTGTTTATTTCAGATATTCTGTTATTTTTTCTGTCCTGCCTGTATCATTTTACCTTTCCATTTTGCCTCTAAGCCTCATAAGATACAGTGTTCTCCCCCTCCCTTCGCCTTATTGCTGAGCCTTTCCTCTGTGGTGTGCCATGCCCTTGCAGGGTCTGCAGCAGCCTCAGGCCCGGTTTGAACAAGGCCCACAGGTAAATACAAACATCAAACAGATGCGTCATATGCTCTCAGTTTGAGCTTGGACTTGAGATATTCATTTTTGTCCTCCTGGCTGAGGTTGAAAAGATAAATACAGGAGTAATCTTTGATGAGTAAATATGGAGAGTCATGTTTAGTAATGAAGACTGATCCACAGAAGGAACTTTCACTGGCAAAATGTCATCAGTGAAGCAGTGAATGTAACATATTAAAAGTGTCAGCTTTTTAAAAGCTCAGTTTGACATGAAAATCGAACTATTGGACAAACTCCCAACATGTTGAGTAAAACAGTTCAGCCAACTACCACAAGAGGGGGCAAAACCCCCATTGGGAGGCTCATAATGGAGCCAGCTCCAATGAGACAGTCAGTCCACTTGCTTCTGTTGTTAGAATCACAACAGTGATTTGGTTCAGTCAAAGCAGGCGTCGCATGCCAATGAGGGTTTACAGTTGAATGTTTTCATCACTCAATCTCTTTATTTCTGCCCTCAGACCCCTGAACACACACGCATACACACACATGTCCCAGGCATACCCCCTCTCCTTGCCTGCACTAGCTGGTGTGTGTTTCATCTAATTCTCTTAAATGAGTCTCATTTCACTGTCAGGAGTCTAATGACTCTAATTAATTAATCCGCCCACCCGTGGTCAAGAGAAGTCTGCCATCCAGATCCTGCCAAAAGATACCTTATAGAGTATCTGTTCTGGCTGGGAAAATGTATCATTTTGTTTAAAAAGTG
>KV751339.1:10219495-10231184 GCA_001698575.1 Mola mola
TTGTTAAGAACTTGATTAAAATGCAGTTCAACAAACGTTTATTTCTGATTGAAGACTGTTGTTTTCATTAAAAAAAAAAAATAGCAATAAATGCATGATTTGCTTATGTCCAGCTGCCACAAATGTCCATGACTGAAGTGAAATGCAAGAGATTTCTTGCTTTTAAGGAGGAAGAGGCTTTTCATATATAAATACAACCAAAGTATTGGAAGTCAATAATTTGTTAGAATGCTTTTCATTTAGATCCCATTCTGTGATTGCAAGTATTGGCCTGATCATGTAGTTTACTGGTGGCCCTTGTCGTACAAATGCACATGATCAATATCTGTCACTGTGAAGGTTATGTGATGGGAAACAGTATGGAATAATTTTTTCTCAATCAAACAAAGATACAATCATAGTTCAGAGATCATAGACACATGATTGAAGCATTGTCCATTTCCACATTTCCCTAACCTTTTTCAGACATTGAATCTAACATTGTTTAGCATCATCAGATGCCTAAAGACATAGTTGTTTCTTACAACTTCATTCACACACAGTAAGGCATTTACTGTATGTAAAGATCCATTCATGATTTGAAGATAGTGTTTTTATTTTTCTATCACAAGGTAGATTGAGTTTTAAACTTATTTTGCTCCTAAAACTGTGGTTTGTTAACTTCTGGGAGTCAAGTTTGAGAGCCATAAACACCAACTCCCCCCGTTCCGGCTCCCTAGCTCTGCTTTAATTGGTCGCAGAGCCTTCGAGGAGGGTTCATGGACAGTTGCTTTTACATCTGCCAGTTTTTATGGCGGTTGTTAATAATGCTGCAAAAGCAATTTTTCCTGCTGGCGTATCCACCAATGTACTGGCCTTTCACAATCTATGCGGATGTGCAACACGCAGCTACCTTATTAGAACAGCCCAAAGGAATATCTTGTCTTTGAAAGGATGGATGATTGGCTTAAAAGTACTGTCGCAGGTAGATTTTTAGTTCAGCCTGAATAGCCAAGAGGAGGTGCAGAACATGTG
The DNA here is from genome assembly GCA_001698575.1 of Mola mola. Taxonomy (NCBI): domain Eukaryota; kingdom Metazoa; phylum Chordata; class Actinopteri; order Tetraodontiformes; family Molidae; genus Mola; species Mola mola. The sequence goes on from KV751339.1 coordinate 10,220,510, forward strand.
ATCTTTTTAAAGACCACTTGATTTACAACATTCTCAAGGATTACTATGAAATTTTAGCCCAATGACACCAAAAGTAAACTACATCCCTGGCTATAAATCTGCAATTCATTACCATTCTGAGCAGGTTAGACTTGGACCGCCAAAAAACCCTGTTTGAGAACATTAACAATTCCAGCACAGAACAATGATGCTAAGTGCGTTTACATTCCAATTCAAGTCTGTTTAAAAGACTAAACAGAATAAAATTGCTCCATATAAACATTCATTCAGAATAAAAACCTTTTGATAAACTGATCAAAAACAAAAAAATTCCTCCATGTTAAAGGTTAACTTGATAATTTCCTGGACGCACTCTTACTTTGTGCGCCCTCCATCCCGGCAGAAACGCGTGGTGACTTACACTACTCAACCCTGCAAAAATAGGGACTTCCAAACTGAGATGGTCCTCTTTGTTTTTAACAGAAACCCTTAATGATCTGAGTATAATTGGATGCCTTGCTGATAAGGAATAATGACTTATTTAGACTAGGCCAAAAAAAAAATACAACAAACCAACTGTATTACTCTGAAGACTGCGTACTACAAGACCAAATCTCACATCACTAGTGGATCCAATGCTACTAACTTCCCATTTAATTAAATAATGGGCGAGGTATGTGGGGACGATCAGAGGCAAATGGTGGGTTTTGAGGAGGAATCATGTGATGAGAGACTTGTAGCGCTAACGTTGGCAGTGCTGCTAAGTTTGTTACAAAACAGACTCGCTGCAGGGAGAAACACAATCACCAAAAGAGGAAAAGTAGCCGCTCTACCTATTCGTCACCATTGTGCATGTAAACCCCCGACCCGTTTTAAATCGCATCCAATGTAAAACAGCTGACCTGAACTATTCAATTGGAACAGCTGTGTGAATGAATCGGCAGCTGCAAGAATGCAAGAAAAAAGATTTAAAAACAATATCTGAGCTTACTATAAGTCATATGAAGGTTTGATACCACCCAGGGAGACACATACAGTGCAGATGCAAAGTAATGCTGAGGGGAAGCCCTGACATTTTCACTCATACACGCAGCTCTCACAACATCAAACGCCAGTCAGCATGATGCAATGATGAATGAGTCAGATTTTTTCTCCCCCCGCTGTTTATTTTTGGTAATCAGGGGGCGAGCGGCACTTCTCTGCAGGTCCAAATGTGACACGGCTTGATGAAACACTTTGCTCCACGATTAGGAAATGTCAGAAAACTAACATGACATATAATATTCCATGTTTAGCGTTAATACAAACCATGTAGATGATGTTGGCCGGTTTACTCTTCATTGGCATAAATAAAGGTAACTGAAGAGGAAGAGGGAAGGACTGTGTGTGTGTGTGTGTGTGTGTGTGTGTGTGTGTGTGTGTTTGTGTTTGTGACGGATTGCACAAATCCCACCACATATTGTTTCTGTTTGCACAGACTTTAGCAATTTGTTTGACTCTGCTGCTATTGAGGCGAGACATGCATGCAATCTCTGCATCTGCGTGCAAAAGTGTGTGTGTGTAAGTGGTCATGTCAAATTTCTCCTACTGTACACCCTGGGACAATTTTATGTGAGCTGATTTGTGGGGACCAGAGAGCTCGAACCCAGTGCTTTTCCACCGTTTGGATTCCCTCTGCCCTCGGAGCTTATTAAATCCTGTGTTTCTTTCTTCTCATTGCCTCTCGTCAAAGACAACAGAGGGGGGACAATATTCTTAATAAAAAAGAAAAAAGTATTGTCATGGATCCTTCCATGCAATGTTTTTTTTCATTTCTGGCCTGAGGGAGCTTTAGATTTCTATCTTTTCCTTACTCCATTTTTTTTCTTTTTCTCCTAAGCAGGGACAGCTTTCGGGGAAAGGCTGGGCTGGGTTAGCCTCTGTGGCATTTGAATGGCACCTGGCTCATGTCTGGTATGCATGCACACTGCACCTAGCTGCAACATTGTAAAGACAACGCAGGCTTAATGGATGGTAGCTCATGTGTTTTGTGTCCTGCAAATGACTCCATATGTTGTGTTTAAATTGAGGCTGAAAGTTTTGGAAAGTTACACATCAACAGCAAAAAGGGGCAATAAAATGAAGTGACTGAATTATCCTAAAAATGTTGTGCTCACCTGGACATTACGCTGGTTTGATGGAATCAGGGCATACTGTACACATTAGGAATGAAACTGTAAACAAATGATGCCACCTTAGCGGATAATTCTCAATGCTGTCCAAGCAAACTTAAGAGGTGTATCATGGAGCTGCCAGTCACTCCAAACGCTCCTCTGCTTGCAGATGAAACTGACACTGAGAAAGGTCAGGACTGTGCTGGTGACATCACTCCAGCAGGGTTAGTCTCCACTAGCCCTGGCTGGAAAAACGACTCAGATCCCCTGGCTTTGCTCTCAGGTCTTCTGAGCATGTTTGGTTGAAGAGGAGAAGTCGAGCGGAGGCACGTAGACCTGTTTTTCCTGTGCGTCAGCTGCCGTGCCTTGTCAGCAAAAACACAAACATGATGGAATGCAGCTCGTTGCGTAAATAGCAAAAATGGCGCCACGGAGCGTTCCATCCCAAACACAAACACAGACACGTCTCAGACTAATTGAGCGCTCTCTTTAACACACACACACACACACACACGCAACACACACTGACAAGCAAATAAGTAAATAAACTTGTGCTTTTAAATCAATAACTTTTCTTCAAAGTTGCTTCAATTTTTGCCGCACTAACTAAGATGGAGGTGTTGTAATCCAGATGGATACTAGGTCCCATTAAAGTCACGTCATTGGTTGACATCTGTTATTTGTGCAAGGGGCAACACGGGGAAAGCAGAAAAAAGCAGAAATCAAACTGCTGTGACTGTTGTCAATGTGGATCTTTGAAGTCTGGCAGATTGATTCAGACCGATAAGAGACATAAATGAGGAGGCGGCTGCCCTGTGGGTGAGCTGTGCTAACATCATGTGGGCTTGCGGGTAAAGACTATTTTTTTGTAAAAATTTATGGTGCAAAGTATGCAAGTCAAACTGAGCGTAGCAAGCTGTATCATAAACTATAAGCAGACGCAACACTTGAAACAAAACAGCAGTGTCGTTTTGACCGAGTTGCAGAGTTGCGGTTGAATTTTGCACTGCTAACAGTTAGAAGTTCTCCTTCATTCAGAACACTTGGCATTAATGAAATGACACAGGCCTGGACATGAGGTAAAACATGTAAATGTACATATTTAAGGACATGTTTTTATTCTTATTCTAAACATACACAACTTGGAACAGTATTATTGGGAAGCAGTGAAATAGTCCCCGTTACTTGTTGTGTTCCACCGTTAACAAACAGTGAGAATGCACAAGATGAACCGATTACCAAAAAGACCCAAAAGACTTGACATCTGCATCGGATAATTTATGCATATTGTCAACACAATGCAAGATTTCATTTTCATGTCAGCCCTACTATTAAACTGGATGATGTGACTTCCATCAAAATCCACCGACATCTAAATGAATGATCCCGCTCAGCCTTTATAAGATGAAATTGACCAAAGTTTGTAAACTAAAAAGCAGATGTAGAGACTAAAGAAATGTATAAAGGTCAACAGATATGATTTTCATAGCTAGGATTAAGTTTTCAAGGAAGATTCTCTCAGCCCACAGTGGGAACCCTATAGTGCCTGGCTCGGCCGTTCAGACTTCTGACGCTGTGCTGGTGTCGCGGTAGCTCCACTGCTGATGCCTGACATCAATCTCACAAACCGGCCCTGGACGAGAGTCAGCAGCTTCCTGTAAGTGCTGTTGTTTCACCACTCGACTAATCGCAGCTGTCAAACGCAAGTCACCGAATACCTGCCATTAACGTCTCTATTAAAGTTTTCTTCCATTCTGCCAATCTCACTTTTTCCCTTATTCACATGAGGCGTCGTTTCATAGCAGCACTAAATCACGCTAGTATTAGAGGATGTGTATTGTTTGGAAAGAGTCATAAATCTGGATCTTATGATGGAAAGTGTGTATGGGGATTTAATTAGGCTGCAGTCAGCTGCAGTAACTTCACCTCATTGGAAGTTCTCATATTTAAAACCTCTGCTGTCTGCGAAGGTGACGAGCCAAGTAAAATGTTCATCCCGAAATGCCTGTTTCGTGAAAATTGTAGTTATGTGAAAGCTCAGGCTGTTTTGATATGACATTTATGTAACCAGATGTAACAGTCCGAGGACTGTTTCTAATATTTTGAAAGTCCTCAGCGTCACGATCAAGGCTGTTTACCCACATGTGTGAGGGTGAGCACCTCTCTGCCCTCTGATCTACAAATGGAAGCGTTTACATTTTATCGCCTGCTTACTTTGACGACATGGTAATTTCAGCGGCCTAAGAAAATAACTGACCAATTGCTGATAATTGTTGACGAGGCCAGCAATGCTGGAGGAAGGGTTAAAGGTCACCCGCGACGGGCTGCTAGCCAGCTGTGGACGGGTCAAGGGGGATTACGGTTGAGGGATGGTCAGCAATGGTAATATGGGTTCTTTAAATGAGGAACGATGAGGTGATTTTATTCCTTTGGTCCAAATATGTTATCATGGAATGTGTTTTCTTTAATTCAGGAATGAAATAGTAAGTTCTAATTATTTAAGTGGGTAAAAGTCAATGAAAATGAGTCAAATAACATCAAGATGCATGTGTTTGTCCCCCCATTTTCAATAAGTCAAATGTATAAAGATTAACCATGTCAGGATATAGGCTTGTCTTTGATTCTTATGTTTAATGGGCAGATCTTTCACTGACTGCAATGAATTTTCTTTATACAAGAAATGTATTAAACATGTTTTGTGCTGTAAAAATCGATAATATTTGGAAAAAATATATTGCGTCAGCATCAAAGTAAAAATCATGGCAATGAGGGAGGGATGGACTAACAACTGGGCAAAGCAGGCAACTGCACGTAGGAGCTGCAAATGCAACATTACTTTAAGATTTTTATTTACTTAATGACAATTAGTTGTTTTTTTTAATTTTACTCCAATCAATATTTGTTTGGAAATATTCACCACCAAAACATAAATCAAAAGTTTTTGGAGATAGTCTCCTGTAGAGGGTTCATGCATCAAATCCTCATTTCAAAGATACAGTCAACATCATCGGAGGATTTCTGTACAAGTAGCCCTTCATCTTCTTCCTGGGAATCTGTGTCTCATTCAAACAATTGTGGCTGACTTATTCCTGTGTTAGAACATGCCACTGTGCAGCGTATAGTAGACTAATTTAGAAGTTGGAGGATGACAGAGCAGGTAAGCAGAGCCGTGAGGGTTGGGGGTGGGGCTAAAGTAGCATATTGATAGATGCCCACAATGTAAATGAGGCAATGTTTAAGGCAACAAAGCGATTTTTTTTTTTTTTTTTTTTTTTTTTTGTAATTTTATGAAACAGAAATTTGTCTTTAAGGATTTAATCAATAGCTGGAGCAGGATTTTAACATACAGTATATATTTTTTAATTTTTATGTTATGCTTACAGATATCTACATCAGATAGTCTTTTCAAATTACCAGCAAGTAAACCTACCCTATGTTAAGGCACAACCATGCCATGCAAAGCTTTCAGAGATGAGGAATAGCAAAGCAAGCAGCCCATTTTCTGCCTTGCTTTCAACGAATGGTAAAATGCAGACCAAAATGAAAATGTTAAACTCCTCAATTTTTAAACCATCTGTACCACAGGCCATTCCTTTTCACATTAAGAGGTTGGAAAAAAAACAAGCTTTTTACATTTTTCCTCTGCAATATGACACGGCGTTTATTTCAACATGTGATGCAGTCTACGTTGAAAGCGTCAGTGTTAAAATGTGCCTCAAACTGTGGTTTTAGGACTGAAATAAATCTGAGATGATTCATTTTAGATTTCTAAATATACACATTTAGGGGACAGAAATTCCCTAAATGCATGATTACAGCTTTTCAAATGTTTCTTTTCAAGGGCTCACAAATCAGTTCCTGGGAATAGATGCCACATTTGCGGGATGACAGCAATATCAGACATATTGCTGCCTTGGCAAGTTGGATTTGGTTGGCACTAGGGAGCGATTGAAGAGGATAAAACTGAAAACAAACGAACAAACAAACAAACAACTAAAAATAAATGCAACAGCGAAACCACCCTGGAAAAGAAAACTGCTCCGTTCCTCACAGTATGACTGTGCGGGACACCTCTGACCACCATGTGATTGTAGGGGTAATCTCACACAGTGCTGCACTGTAATCAGTGTTTCCACCAATGCCAATGCAAAGATAAGTGCAAAGAACATTTTCGTATCTCCTTCAGTCTTCCACAGCTTTCAGAACTTTGGGAATAAGTATTTAAACAAGTCAATGGGCGTTCACCACACTGTATTATTAACATTTTATGGGGTTCCCACAGTGAAAAGGAATCCCTCATTATCAGTTTGGGACCACTGCTTTACATAAACAAGCGCAAACTCTAAATTTTCTCTGCTGCCCTTAGTGTCAATCAGCTCTAACCACTGACTCTGTGAAGACCACAGTGAGCTGCAGAGAGCAATCAGCACTTTGATTTTCCTCTTGCTGCGGTGTTTAATCACTGTCTGTGACACCACAGCGTGGCATGTCGCAGACATGGATGTACATGCACTCAGGTGCATGTACATCCATTATTCTCTTTCTGATTGGCCTGTTTGGTGCGGTTGAGCTGCTTAATTCCACTTCATGTGTGGCTGCTCAGCCAGGCTCTCGTTACTCCCTGTCATGTGGTGAGTAGTGAAGGCATTAGAAACAACTAACAAGCTCACTGACGCAGGCTTTAAGTACAAAGTTCTATGCCTTAAGGAAAACCTACCCAATTTGCTCTCTGGGGACTGAGTTTAAACTTAAGATAAATTCTTATATTTTCATATAATCCATCTGTGATATTTAGGAAAGTAACAATACATTAAGAGCCCATTTTAACTTTTTTTTTTAACAAAATGACACTTAAGACGAACTTATTATTTAAAAAGTATTTCTAGAACTTACAGGAAAAATCTAATAGGTTCCTTATCAAATCAAACAATCCCCATTTTAATGTCTGAGGTAGGTCGAGTGCAAACTGTGCAAAGTCCTTTTCTTTGCAAAAGTGAAATTGAAACATGTTTTGTCCCAAATAAACCCAAGATCTGGACTTTTCCAATGGACCCTGCTTTTTTTAGATAGTCGCTCAGCCTCCCTGGTTTCCTAGCTGTGGGATAGCCAGGAGGAGATACAGGTCCACACCACCTACCGGGGACTCTTTATATTCAAAATGGATTCATTTTAGATCCCAACCACATATTGGTATTGATTTTTAACTGTCTTACGCTGCTTTGTTACAGTCCTAATAGCATTCATTATACTCATAGAATGACTTTTGTCCAAAATGTGAACTGTTTTTTTTTTTTTATCTGTGGCTTGTTTCTCCTTCACAAATGTTATTTTTCCTGTATGTGGATGCAACTTGTCTCCTGGTAACTTCTTCTGTTTGGCAGCCTGGTCAACAAAGTAAATTTTTTGCACTGTCCTTTTCTGGAAACTCTTGGTTTTGTATGTTTCATCATGTTCAGATTACACATTTATGAGCTTTTTCATTGCAGAATGTGGACGGGTGAGCCAGTGAGGTGATACCGGCACAACAGTTGCTAACCAACTGTCTAGTTGAACAACCCAAAAGGATAAACTTAGCAACTGTGTTATATTTGGATGATTGTAAGGACATACTGTGGAGTTTTCAGCTATGTTTGTGGTGACAAAACCAGTTAATTGAAGGCAAAACAAAAATCTTTTCATACCCTAGCCTAACCAAATGTTTATTTAGTGTTGTAACTCTAACCAGAGCTTAAGAAATGTCAACTCACAAAACTTGAATTGAATTAAAGTAATGTATAAATGCATGTCCCTGATTTGAAGAAATGTACAGTGATATGATTTCTCTTTGAGACATATTAACATAAGACTAGGGAGGAGTCTTTCCTGATGGAAAAACCTGAGACCATGCTCTCCATGTTTGCAATGATATCAACAGAAACATGAAAAATAGGTCCCCGATAAACAGATCGGATTGAAATATGATAAGTTAATTGGTAAAAATCCATTTCAGATGGCGGCAAGCCCCAGAATGCCCACTGATGCGTTCAGGTGCAACGTGCACTAGTGTTTTGGCAGTCGTCAGAACCCTCAAGATGAAAATATACATGTACAAATGAATGAAAACTTTCAGCCCGAAAAGACGCTTTTGGTCAAGGTGAAGTACCTGAGCAGCTAGCTACATTAATTAACGCAAAGCATATCCTGTGTCAGATCTGTGTCAGACCTCTGTCAGCAAAAGACAGATAACTGAAAAAAAATGACACCTTAGCAGACCCAGCATAAAGTATTTTTAATAGTTTTCAATATTTCACGGCCACTTGTAGCCGAAGAATAATGTTAGTGCTAGTGCACACCTTTTTGCTCTGTACATCATTTCGTTCTTCCCACTTTTAACGTGAAATTCTTCAAATTGTGGATTCCAAGTTGAGGTGATTATGCAAAAAATCGACATCATATCTGTCTGCACATGACACATTTTAGGCCACATTTTACCTTATACATTACTCCCATTAGGGAGGGTCCCATTGAATAGGCATGTTTAGCCTCCTTACTCTTCATCTCGGGCCCAAGCACAGTGAACTGACATGGACAAGGCAGCCTCTTGGCACTTACTCTGCAGTCTGGCTCCCTTCAGGACTGGGTAGCTCCCAGACATTTGGCCCCAGTCGCTCCACGGCTCCCAGCTTTGTGTCAGAATCCAGCAAAGGAACAAATTATCCCACCGTCCGCTTCTCTGATTGAAAAAGTTTGCTTATGTTTCTGGGACAGCAGAGAATAGATAGAATAACTCCTTTGCTGGCCCTCGTGCCATAGATGTAGAGCCCGATAGTGGTTTAGTTTTGCTGCTTAGTCACGGCCTGAATCACCTTGCTGACAGGAAAATCACGAAGCAGCCTGACTGCTGCTGTTGGCTGGTCAGCCAGTGGCAGCGCTGCCCATGAAGGATACAAAATCATGGCTTCTGACATGCAGTCCTAAATCTAGTGCTCAACCGTGAGACTACAAGTCTGGGAAAGCATTAACTCAATGGATCACTTGCATTATGCCGTGACAAGTCATTAGCTATCAGCTCTGTGGATGAGTTATGAGTCATATCTCATGTTGAAAAAAGGTATGTGAGTTTGCCTGGCTTTGTTATGAAAATGAATAACATTTGCCGTGGTTTTATGCTGTAATATGCAGAGATTTTAGAAATAATATCTGAGGTAGCAGTTCTATGACATGTTGTTATTAACCGTGCCAGCATGGCTTATTGAAGTGCATGGTAAAACCTTTGTAGGAAAGATTTTACTGATCCAATTTCCACAAAGTGGTGGACCTCTATTACTCACTGCTCTAACAACCCATTTCACCTTGAAAGAATATTGGATGCGTCCAATAACTAACTCCACAATTATCTTGTTCTGTGTTTGGCACGTCGAAGTTTTGATTCGCTCTTTGCGCTGCACTACGTTCCTGCCCTCCACCCAGTTACTACACCGTTGCTTTCTTCTCTTCCATGCTGCACTTTAATTGCTTCCCCCATTTAAAAGTTGCATTTTTTTTTTTCATTTTCTTTACTCCCCAAGGAACACAAAAAAATCTTGGGGGAGAGTTCGATCCAGTTAGCACTGGGTTAAACTCAAGATGCGATTTTACATACTTTTGCTAAAACGTAACCTGACAAATGACTCTCTGTTAGAAAGATTAATATCCTGTTTGACTTGATTTAAGCATAAACTCCATAACCATATCAGTGTGGGCCCTCCTCCAGAGGCTGGCCAATATATATGTATAAGGTATAAAATGGGTGTATGGCACGGGCGTAATGCCTCAGTGATCCTGAAGATGGTTGCACTGTTTAGCAAACAAAAAAGGGACTTTAAAATTGCGGGTATCCTACCTAATATTGGTATCATGCAGCTACTTTTGATGTTAACCTGCTCTCTAGTAATTACATACAATCATATCAAACTGTTATTAAAGTAACTGGGCTCTGGTCCCTTTTTGTTCCTTTTCGAAGCTCTTTCCCACCATTCTTAAGCCACAAAAACACAGTATGGTCTTCCATGTGTGACCCAGACACTCTTCATGTTGCTGCCGAGTGGGTTGCATACGGTAGCTACGTGAGCTACGTGAGCTGATGGAGTAACTGCCCAAACCAGAGGCAGGAGGAAATCTATTATTTCATCCACCAAACAATCACACGGTCAAGTTGTGGAGCAGGCAGTTAATTCACTGCAGTGAAGCCCTTGTGTCACTCTGGATTTTACCATTGAATTGTGTATAGTTGTTTCCTGTTATTTTGTTTTACAGACCCAGTCCTTTCGGTCCAACATATTTCTGCCTCAGCTTTCAAACTGCAGTCCACATCCGTTTGTCAACTTCTGAGTGAAAATGTGAACAGTTGGGCTAAAGGACTGTTATATACCAAATGCTGATTGTGCCTTTAAGAATGACTATTTTTCCTTTATTTTCTCTTGAGGTAAGACTTACGGGTAGTAGTGTTTTTGCAGCTTTGTTTGGTTAAGTTTAGTACTTCCTCCATTATCCCAGGTGACTTATATTCATTGTATTTTTTGCAT
>KV751339.1:10231202-10248415 GCA_001698575.1 Mola mola
AGGATAGTTATCACTGGTCTGGGGCATTATCATACTATACTATGGTTTCAAATATATGGTTATCATCTTCTTTAACATCAAGGCAAATTAAACGTTACAAATATATATGTTAGCTCTGAGTAGGAGAGGACAATTTTCAGACATGTACTGTAACTTCAGCCGAAGTATAAAACAAACCGAGCGTGTCCTGTTTTTGTCCTTAAACAAACTTAGACTTCCTAAGATGTGGGTTGGTATCCCCCAAGGGTTAAAAGGAGAAAGATAATGAAGAAACTTAAATCAATGAATCAGAGGAGAAACCATATAATTAAAAGAAAAAAAAAAACGTACTTTTTTCTGAAAGCTTCAGCCAATAACTGTAAACTAACTAAAATATTATTTTAGTTCTCTAAAAAAACATTCAGATAAGAACAATCCAGGAACAAAAAAAAATCAATCTTTCGTTAAACTACTCATAACTCATCTCCATGGACATGAACATGCATTTTATCATATGAGGAAACAACCTGCATTTATATTTTAAGTATGAAAAAGGTCAGATTTGAAAAACAGCTGAGTTCATTCGAGAAAAAAAAATGTATAAAGGCCTTTTAAAATGCAGCACCAGTTGTAACTGCTACCTCAAACTAGATTTTTAGCAGGCTAAAGATGAATAATGAATAAGAAACTACAGCCAAAATTTAAGGCAGAAACCCAGAAAAGGAATACAACATAATCAAACAGAGCTTGGCATGTTTCTTTGTACAATGGATAATCCGTGCTGCCCACAAAATATTCTTTGCTTCTCGGTTTCCCGTGTTTCAGAACAAACCATAGTGCTTGTTTTTGTCGGATGTCGGAATTGTTTACCTTTCGCTCGTCGCTTTCCTGTGAAACTGTATGCTTTCGCGATGAGTCGGGGGTTTCTCTTGCTGAAGGATCACATAGTGTGTGACACCCCCCTTTCGTCAGTTGTGTTGTTTGAACTGAAAACGAGAGCAACATTTCCAATAACAAGACAGAAGTCATGTAGTGTGGTCTGCACAGTGATCTAATGACTTTGAAAGTCATGTAGTCTGAACTTGGCATTAGAGAACTTGTGGACACATCCCAGCTGTGTGGGCGTTGTACTACAAGTTTTCCTGTCTCTACTACAATGTTGTATTATGAGACAAGATGGGCTGCAGCTGGTTAGCTTCTATCAATACAACACAACAACATCAACAACGTCTGAGAAAACAGCATTGCTGTTTCTTTCCATTCTGATGACAACGTTGGCACGGGGTCTAAATAATTTGAAGTAAAACATAGCCATGTCTTACAAACTGCATCATTCATGCCGTGTCACACATAACTGCAGGACATTTCAACTCCCTTCTGTTCCATCAAAGCTGACAAAAGCTTTTCCATTAACACGTTCTTTTAATGCGCCCCCTCTCATTGTTGTTATCGGCAGCTTTGGTTGACAAAGTGAGTGCTGTAGACAGACGTAGGAAAATCAGGGTGTAGGTAAAAAAAAACTTCTCTGAGTGACCCCAGTGGACCAATGTGTTCCTGATGTAGCGGCACGCTGCTTTGATATGTTTAAGCCACGATGAGGGGGCAGGACCAAGAGACCTCACAGTTGGAGGGAAAATGTTTTTTTCCCAGAAGCGAGACATGTAGAGGGCTCCACTGGAACAGCTGCTGGAAGCATCAGCAGTTGTGAATGCTTGTAGAGGCGGTCGTGAACGGTTGTCCCTCAGGGACCCTCAGATACACCTCCAGTTCACCAGCCCCCTTTGTTTTATATGCAATCCAAAATGTTTTCTTCACCGTCCACCTATATCAGCTTTTGTTCCCATTCAATAACTGTCCATCTTCATGCCTTTGCCCACCTCTGGAGAACTTTGCCCTTCTCCGTCATTCTTTCGGCATTTAAACTCCATCCGTCCACCTCTCTCATCACCCACTCGAACATACCTCCCCCTGTTTGTTCTCCCACACCACAGGGGTGAGCAGGAGGAGGAGACGGCCGGGGAGACTTAATGCATCCACCATGACAGGACTTGGATTGGGATGGGGGCTGTTAGCAACCACTTTCTTCATGATGGGTGTTTAGAGCAGTCTGGGGACATCAGGACGCATTTAGCTAAAAGTAACATTTATCAAGCTGACAAATGATAAAGGGGGAGACAGGGAAGGTGTGAGGGAGAAATTTGATATTCTGTGTTCGTCATTTCACACAGAAGAAGCGATAAAAGAGAGTTAAGTGGATGGCGGTGCAAAAAAAAACCACGCAAAGCGACAGCAAATTCATTATCGGTTTAATGTACGTACACAACATATGCAAATGACAAACACACTACGAGCACAGATGACAGCAGACATGGTTCTTATTCTAGTGGATGCATGAAAAGATGAAAAAAGGCTGGGACAAATTTATAGATACAAAGATGTGTGACTGTTCCTGACATTATTACAGTTGGTCTGTTGAAAATGACCTAAGAAAGGTAAGTTTAATCTCTGTATTTTAACACGGTAAAGGCATGAGTTAAACATTTATGGTAAATATGCTGTGAGTACATCCTTATTTTGGGTTGTGTTTTACGTTTACTAGTACTTTTTACTAGTGGCTATTTGGTTTTTGGGTGTTCATTTGCAACTCATAATTTGTTTTGCTAAGCTATTACGCTATATAGTTTTAAAATACATAATGATTTCCACGATTGCGAAAGTTTATGGGCCAGAAACACTCTTCTGCCACAAAGGCCCTCGTAAAGTTATACAAATAACACTTACCAATACTTGCAAGCTGAAATGGAAAAATAATTCACAGTGCATTGCTTGATTTTTAAGAACTAAAAGATATTTCATCTGCAATATACAACCAAAATATTCTCTTTGGACTTTGGGAGAAGTCATTTACCAGAACTCTTGGATTTATGTGTATTTCCATAATTTTAGGGTGTCCAGGTTTCTTCTGGGACAATTTATTTATTATTTGATGAAACCATTCTCTGTGTGTGCTGTTGGCAGAGATTTGTGGGATTCTCTTTCCTGGAGATGCAATCTCCCACGGCGAGGCAGATTTGGGTCAAAGAAAGAAAAAGTCTGCACAGCGCCTCCTCTTATTTTGTTTTTTTCCCTCCTCTACCCGCATAGAGGAAATGATCATTTTATTTAGTTTTGCTGTAACAATTTCCCAACCTTAAAATCCTCTGACAATATTTCCTAAACAGATTGACTTCTGAGGCTTAAACTTTCCTTCTGGATGCCAACAAGTGACTCAGCCTTGCCTGCTCTAAATTATTTTGTTTGTATTCTAGTTTCAGCAGCAGAGGGTCAATATAAAGCCTTCGTGCCGTGTTATCGCAGAAGTACCAGGCAATGTGCATCTTGGAATGGGTTGAATTCCTGAGATGGTAGAAATGAAAGACAACACAACGGGAGGTTCTTAATCAAAGCCATTTTAATCAGGAAATGGGTCGACACTAGGAGATCAAACTAACAAGCAAAGGTACAGTTTAAGGAGACAGGCAAACTCAATAATCGAGGGAAAAAATTGGATCAAGGTCGAGGGACTTACATGGAAATAATGGTGGACTGCTCTCTGGTAACAAAAGACAACCTGACACAGGAGGAAAGGATACACAAGGAAGGGAGAAACATTTTGGGAAGGAGAGCCAATCACACACACCTGAGGGAGAAGACTTGACAGGACATAGGAACTAAGACACAAACTAAACTTCAAAATAAAACAAGGAACACAGAATAACCCTAACAGACAGACACTTAACACTACTGGACCCTGACAACAAATAGTAAAACACACACATTTCAGATGATCCAATGAAATAAACAGTAAAATAAAACTACTTAAATGTTAGTATGTCTTAAAAACTGCATTGCCTCTGCAAGTAAAGTTGAATTAAAGTCCTATTTGAAATTTAATATCAGGGTTAATGTTGACGTAATCTTTCAGCATTTCAATGATTTTGGTCTGAGGTTTGGATGAGGTTTTTTTTTTCTTATCCTATTTGTTTTTATGGGACCTCAATGAATCACACAGGATTCTGACACAAGCTACACAAGCAAAGGTACAGTTTAAGGAGACAGGCAAACTCAATAATCGAGGGAAAAAATTGGATCAAGGTCGAGGGACTTACATGGAAATAATGGTGGACTGCTCTCTGGTAACAAAAGACAACCTGACACAGGAGGAAAGGATACACAAGGAAGGGAGAAACATTTTGGGAAGGAGAGCCAATCACACACACCTGAGGGAGAAGACTTGACAGGACATAGGAACTAAGACACAAACTAAACTTCAAAATAAAACAAGGAACACAGAATAACCCTAACAGACAGACACTTAACACTACTGGACCCTGACAACAAATAGTAAAACACACACATTTCAGATGATCCAATGAAATAAACAGTAAAATAAAACTACTTAAATGTTAGTATGTCTTAAAAACTGCATTGCCTCTGCAAGTAAAGTTGAATTAAAGTCCTATTTGAAATTTAATATCAGGGTTAATGTTGACGTAATCTTTCAGCATTTCAATGATTTTGGTCTGAGGTTTGGATGAGGTTTTTTTTTTCTTATCCTATTTGTTTTTATGGGACCTCAATGAATCACACAGGATTCTGACACAAGCTACATCAGTTCAGGGAAACCTTGGATATCAAATTATGTCGCACCTAGTAAAACTGCCAAGCAGTCGCCACCAAAAAAGCTCATGCATTACCTTCACCTAATAATATGCAGTGGTATTGTGTATTTCCAATATCAAATGATCAAATTCTGCCATTGTCTGGAAGGCCTTAGGTAGATGTGTTGCGCCATTTGGCAAAATAAACATGTTTAATAAATTCTTTTGAATTATTTTGGCTGCCTAATGCTCAGAAAGGAAACTTTATATGAACTGTATACACAGTGTTGAAGCAGAAGGTCTTTTGTCCAGTGACGGACTATGCCAGAGCGATCTGACTAAGCAGTGCTGTAACAGCTTTGTCAGACAAAATGAGAACAATCTGTAATCCAGAAGGTGAAGATTGAGTAACACATGCATTAGTTTTGAAGGCTTGCTGGATGCCAAAACACATCAAGGGGGGTTAATGATGAGATTGAACTTCATCACATACCAAACCATGTAATATTTCATGCATTAATTGAAAGGTAAAAATGAGAAATCTAACATGATGCTCTCATTCAAAGACAGTGGGCTAAATAAGTGGGCTGCATAAATTCAATGCAGGGCTGACACCATTCATTCATTTTAGGAATGAATGAATAATGAAACTTTAATATTGTGGCATACGTACAATTTTACACCAAGTGCGTATGGGCTTACAAGACACCACCAATTTATACATGCAAGAGTCAAAGTGCCGCTTGTGCATCATTAGACAAAAAGAAAACGAAGTAACTACAACATCTATCGCCTTCCGGTCTTCATATCATCATTAAATAAAGCAGAACTTCCAATCAGGAAACTCACTGTATACTGCCGTGACATATCATACTGATAAAAACTGTCTAGTCTTCTTTTCCAGGCCTTGGAGACAAAGCTACCATGCCCAAACACCTCAAAAACAACAGACATTCTAATTTATGTTCATCTGAACACTAGAATGTGTCAGAGTGTTGTTGGGCAATTTCATTGAACAATATCTCTCTGAAGTTATCTCATTTAGCACAGTACACAAGGAAGTGGAGCTCACTTCTCAGTTCACCCAAAGCACACACTTCACAAAGTCTGGTTCTTCCAGTAACATTTTTGAGTTGACCAACTTCAGCGGTGGTGCGAGAATACCAGACCTCAACTGCACAACCAAAGATCTTTGGCTTCTTGAAAAACATTAAGCATGTAGCATACCATTGCAGAACTTAAAAGAACATACTATGAGGGAATTGTTGTGTCTTTGAAAACATCAGCTGGAAGGAGTTGAAGTGTGAGCTTTTTATTTTTTTCTATCTAAGACTCTGTGTGACCGTCCTTCTTATCTAGACCTTACTGGGATTTTGTGAGACAACTCCAGGATGGATATGGTCAGTTAGGTCAACCTAAGTGCTCCCATTGCCCCACCAAAAAGGAGCGCAACAATCTGACTAGAATAAATACAATAGGAGGGTGGAGATGATTAGACATACAGGAAATAAAAACACAATTAAAACAGCAGGAACAAAATTCTGACACAAGAAATAATACATTTAAACTATAACACAACCCAAGATAATGACATTACATGTTCACATTATAATAAAACGATTTCAACAAACTGAAGTTGGATATGAGATACAAAGGGCAAATGCTGACATGAAGGGTTTTAATGTGTAACAAATGACACTACATGTGCATGTCTACCGTCCTGTTAAACACCTCAGGGGAAGAATCTCTTTCTTTACATGCAGTTAAGCGTGTTTTGGTAGAGCTTCTTGACAAGTCCTTGGGCATGGGCACCAAAAACAATCTGAGCTTCAAAAAAGTTAAGTGCCAAATCAACACGCACAAGAAGACATGAAGACATTTTCATTGGCTTAAAAGTAGCAGAAATGTAATAGTGTGACTGACTCCATAAGGATGTCGGTGCGGACAAAGAACTGTGCAAATATACTGACGTGCCAAGACCCCAGTATAGCACTGTAGGCATGTGTAGTCTTTGGACAATCCTTGATAACAATCTGAAATGTATCCCTCCTTCCATGTGCAAAAAAAACTTGCCCACAGCAGACTGTGCGTTTTATTGGGGGGGGGTCTTTTATTTCGAATTGCTCGAAATCAAATCTATGGGAACACGAGAACATCTGTCTCTGAATTATTGAGCAAATATTTTGAAATAAAACAGCTTTCGCGTTGTCAAACACGGTACGTCAAACGAGGTGCTGGCCTGAGATGGGTGTTGGAGTGTGAAAGTAAACGGGAGCCTCGGCAGCGAGCTCGACAGTGCTGACTGCGCAGCAGTCATTCAATCAGTTTGAATTTAGCGGAATGTACGTGGGTTGTTTGGATTGGCCTCTGGCATTGATTCATTAAGGTGTGCCGTGGCTAATTGTGACTTTGTTTTTCTGATACTTGAAGCATCTCTTACAGCAAATTCCAAGAGCTCCACCCTGCATACGCATGTAGGAGTAAATGTATCCATCCTTTCCATGGAGATGAAAAGCAGATCAATGTAAGAAGATCGTGAACCCCACAAACCTAGAAAGCTGTTTCCAAAAACTTTGCAATTGAATTCATTCCTGAGAACTACAATTAATGATACAGGCTCAAGTGAAGGGTTTGGGGGTTAGATAAAGGTTAGAATGAAGTAATACAGAAGATCCTCACAAGTAATGTAATGCATATGACTGTAAGCATCATCTTCCATGTTTGTCCCTGCATACATGAATGTGTATTAGCAAAACTGAAGACAGTCTCCAGAGAATCTCTGTACCAACATGAATTTTAATGTCTGTATCTTTGGCCACAGTGGCATTACTGGGCTGACACGGCCGCCTGCACAGAGGCTGCTTTCCTCCCGCAGATGTACTGCAAGGAAGGACACTGCTTGGATTTCACATTTACATTTAAAGGTGTTTACTCTTTATTCAGTTTGACTTTTGTCAATGAAATTGAGTCTTTATGTATAGTGAAATACGTATATTCTCATATAGATTACACACGGACCTTTGACCTTCCAACAAACAAAGGGTACTTTGTTAAGTAAACAGCAGGGAGGAGGACCATGTTCATTCCAAGATCCTATAATTTCCAGCAGCATTTTCACCAAGTGTTTGTAATAAATAGGTTACAAACACACACCCACTGGCCGCAGGTTCTCAAGAAGGTCAAATTGGCCATGCAGCCAACACATTTAAGTTGTTCCACGGACGCCTGAGCACACATCGGCTGGAGATTTGAGTAAACACCTTTCACCACAAGTGTTTATGTAGCACCAAGATTCACTGAAGGACACCTACACAGGTCTGCTGTTCTCTCTAATGATTAAGCACAGGGGGAAATATTTGCTTGGACACGCCAAATATTTGTTCACAGGGCTTTACCTACCACTAAGCTCTTAAAATATGCAGTAATTGATACTATAGGACAGGAGGTCCTAAACTTTTTTTTTATTATTATATAAAGGAGCCTCAAATAAATTTGCTGTAAATCATGATTGTTAGCTACTAGGTTTAGTTCAAGTGTATCCATGACTTTACACAATAATAAAACATTGACTTGATCCGGCACGTCTGGTGTTTCTGGATGGTTTGATCACATGGAATGTCTTGGAAAGGCCTTTTCCCTCTGAGGAAGCAACAACATTGCAAAACATAACCAAAATGAGCTGGAAATATGTCTTTTCTTAGCTCAGGTTGAACCCTTCAGTATGGTCCCCCCCAATTTCGATTTTAAAATCTTTAAACTGAATAAAGTGGACTTTTTTAAGTGTTAATGGAGGCTTCCCACCGTGTTGCTCCTCCTGCTCCGGCGTGCCAGCAAAAAAAACCCCAACTCTGAATCAAGAAGCTAAGAATCAAACAACAAAACTTGTGAACTAAAATTGGACTCTACATGGCTGTTTTGTCTGACAAAAGGAATTAGTACTTGCCATTCTGATTAAACTTCTTTAAGAAAAATGTAGCCAAACTGTGTTTTAAGTCCTTATCAAGGGGACCACTGCTAGTACATACCAGCGGCCTGCAAACCCTGCAGACCAGAGAGATCAGACGGCCCGCCGAGGATGGATAACATCGGCATGAAACTGCCATGAGCCACGGTAAGACCCCAGAAACACGAATTCTAATAGGAAGCAACATGCCCATTTCAGAAGACTTAGACAGGCTGACGCACAGGTTGAGGATAGGGATAGAACACTAACACTTAACACATTTTTTTGAGTGTTTATTAAACCATTCTCCCTAACCCAAAAGTTCAGAGTCCAAAAAGTGGATAGAAACCAATATGGCATTATTACGAAATCAATATAAAACATCAAAATTGAACTGAGCAAAATGAACGAGGATGAGACAGCGTTGCAGGCAGCCAGAGCGGGCTAAAAAACGCTATGGACCAAGACTCTTACCTGAGACTATAGAGCCTGCGCTCATGTTTAGACTCTGGTGAATTTGGGAGGTAACCCCAAGGGGGGTCTGAAGAGGAGCTGGACCTGCAAGAAAAAAATCAATTCCCTGAACTTGCTACTGTAAATTGGTGCGCCCCGAAAACCAAGAGCTTGTATTGTCACTCTTTGTATATCAAAGAGTGACAATTACTGAACAATACTCTCAAATTTTGTCTACAGTTATTTCGAAATTACAACCCACTCCTAATTCTAAGCCCTCCGCAACCTGTAACACGTGTCAAAGGGAGTAAAATGTCTCCAGACCACCACCCCAGAGGCAGACACTTTGTGCTGTAGGTAGCAGGATAGAGGCTAACCAGATTTCCACCCACACACCCCATGTGTCACAGATACATACAGGGGCACTGTAATGTGTCGCCATGCCATTATGTGTTCTGTTTTTTGTTTTTCAGGAAGCTCAGTCTCGTTCCCGTCTGAATGTCCTTCCTGATTAAGGAGCCCATCTCGGGTCTTCCTGCCGATCAGAGAGGAGATTTAAGGGAGAGGCGAGTAGCTGGCCAAGGGGGCACACACACAAAACCGCGACTTTGGAAGAGGATTTTTTCTTAACCTCTCTCTATTTTCTATTTGAGTTTTTCTTAACCAGCGTGTTTTAGATTGTTGGGTTTTGTTATTTTAGTTTGGGTTTGACATTACCAGTACTTCAGTTATCATTTTTTTTTTAATTTTAGTTAGGCTTATTTCCCAGTTGGTTTAGTTTTGGGGGATGACCAAGGTCCGAGGGTGGATGGCTGGCCTAGTAATTCCCCTTCTTGTTGGCTAGGATCATCAACCCCTTTTTTTCATTTTGTTGAATTTTATTAATTGTATCATTTTGGTTGAATAACTATCTTGAGCTTTTTATTCCTCCTTGTGCCTTCAATTTCCGCCGGTACCGCACCGGCGGCAGTCATTGTTATGATTTGCATGATTGATTTGGCTCAGTTTTTATGCCAGATGCCCTTGATGCAACTCTCATGTTGCGTAAGCAACAATCAGTATAAACCAACATTTATTCAGGTAGCTACACCATGTGAAATAAAAAGAATTAAAAAATGGTGAGGACATGAATTGATAAACTGTGATTAAAAAAGAGTAAAAATGAGTCAATCAAGATGACCTCTCAGTCAGCAACAATACCATCAACACGGACAGCAGGACAGCACGGAGATAAGACGACGCTTAAGAAGCCTCCTCTTGGAGGAACCTTCAGCAGCAGCACAATAGTTAATTATGTCCTGTGTGCCCTGAGCACAATAAAAGCATTTTGTGATGGCTGGTGGTATTCACTTGATGTCCGCACCAAAGGGCAAAAAACTTGAAACGGTGTCTGAGTTTTCACCTTTAAAAATTAGTTCACACAATTCTGATTACTGATTTGTACATGTCAGTAGTAGTTTTAGTAAAGAGTGTTTTTATCAGAGCAACCATAGCTATGTATCATTTTGCAGGATTTCTGTGAATCGTCGAACTGAGTAACTGCTGCTAGAGCCGCAGTAGAAAGCTGACAAACGTGGATATCAGATGACCAATAGAATAGACCGCATGATACATTTATGTTATGTTCAATTTGCCTTTACAGATATGGTGCTGTAAAATAAAATGTGAGCCGTCTGAATAGTTAACTGATTGTCTGAATTCTGTTTCAAAGGTTTTTCCATCCTTTTCATTATCCTGCAAGAGACTTGAGACTTGGCGGCTCATGATCACTGGGGAACCTTTGGACAATATTCGTAAGTGTGACAGTCTATTTGCTCAAATTTATCGGCCAAATTAATACCCCTTGAGAAGGGAACCGCTGTTCTGTATTGTATCAGCTTGCCTAACCATGCAGCTGGAGCATTCAGCTCTAATCAAGCAATTCAAATATTTACTGTTTGGCTGTTGTGTAATGGGAGGAAGCTTAGCAGAGAACAGTCAGTACAACCAGAGAGGTTGATTGTGATTAGTAAGATTCCCATGACTGCTGAAAGGAAAGATTCCAGTTCCTCTTGTTCCTGACACGTGTGCTGCCACAGTCCGAGAGCCATGACATCCAACCCGCATCTAAAGCTCTGTGCACCATTGCAATGTATGTTCTTCCACTTCATCCCTGCAAATGAGACAGAATAACTTACACACAACGGATGCCGATGAGTGTACATGCAAATGGGCATTGATATTTCTAAATTTAAATCTTCTAAATACTTCCAAATCCTCATGTTGTTGACAAACTGCTGGCCCAAATGAGCTCTGATAGATATAGCAGCACCGCCATCCTGCATTTCTATGTGTTTATTCTGAAGACTGACATTGGGTGAAAGAGAGAAAGAGAAGAGAACAAGAGGAGACAAACACTAATAAGGACTGAGAGGACTTCTGGGTATGAACCCAGCCTGTCTATCATGGCTGGACTGAATACACAAGTGGTCACTGCTGGCAGGACTACAGTCTTAGATTTCCCATTCTATTTGACATTTGGCGGAGGGATTCCAGGGAATGTGAGTTTTTTTGGTAGCTAATGGTGGCAAGAAAAAAAAAAATAACACAACCAGATTTATCGGCACTCAAAGAGCCATCCATCTTCTCAGCGGTCCTGCAGTGAGAAGCAAACACATGGAACAAGACGCCCATACAGCATCCAGCTCTCGCACTCACAGATAACACAACGCTTAAGAAGCTGAAGAGGGCTGGGAGTCAATCAGGACTGAAGTGTAAATAAATCCTGCTTGTAGAATGAAAATAGAAGCTGAAATAATAGCTGTGATTCATCAGCCGAATTTGGTAAAATTGAGCGTTTTATATGGAAAAGATTTTTCTGACTTTGCTTTTAAAGTTCAATATATACATACTTTATTTATATAACTATAAAACCTTCAGTTGATGATGTCAACTATGCAACTTTTCACTTCACTACCACCCTAATAATTAGTTTCCTGATAAAACCTGATAAAATAATACATGATCATTTACTAAAATATGACGACGTATTCTATTGATTAAACCAGGGATTTTTTTTTTTATTGAATTTGATTTAAGATCAGTTAACAAGCAAGCAGATGAAAGTTATCTTAATAGCAATGGTTAAAAACTCCATTCAAAAAAAAAGATATTTTTTTATTCTTTCTTTTTATTTTTATTTTAATGTTTGAAAATATACTGATATGTATCTGTCCACTGATGTCGGTTTCCTCTACTGAAGGAGGAGCTGTGTGTGCACTTCCTAAAATGTGAGTGTCAAATATACATCAGGCATGCGGAGGGCCATGAATAGGAAAGCCAATCACTTTTTTTTTAATCTGCAAACACTAGTACTGCTAATGAATCAGTAAGAGGCAACCTTGGTTGACTGTTAAGACATTTTACAGCTGCTAATGCTGTTTCTGCCACTGCCACTTAAAATTAAACAACCAAATCTGCAAACTGCACTTCTCATTCTGCCACAGCAGTAGTTTGGGGTACAACAGACTCCTCCTCTGAGCCTGACTGAGATGCAGATTTTCCAAATGATAGAATAAGTAGAGTAGATGTGCTGCCAGCTTTTCACAGTCTTTAAAACGTGAATTGTGGGAAAGCGATATTAAATATTTTTTATTAGTCAGAATGTGTCTGCAGGGGAATTTTATTGTAGCTTTTGCCTGTCTGTGTGCAGTATGAATGCAAGCTCGACCACACTGGCCAAAAAAAAAAAAAATATATAGGAAAATATTACAAAATCCGATATTACACGACAAAATAAAATAATAAAATTTTTGAATGAATCCAAATTGACATAATTTAAATATTTTCCTATTCCTAACTAGTGGTGTGAATGAAAGTGCTTCAGTGGATCAGGACTGCCTGAGTAAATAGACCTACTAGACTACATACTGCTTAATTATTTTTTTCTGAGCTGCCTGAGGCATCAACCATTGTTAATGTAAAAGGATCATACTTATTCCTCTCTCAAGACTGTTATAATCCACGTGTAGATTAGAAACACAATCAAACTGTGTTTCTTTAACTCAGATACTTTTACTGCCTCCTGTGTGAACGATGGCCTATAGAGAAAATGAAGGTCATTCCAAAGCTGCAGTTCGCTACCTCAGGTTCTACAGTCCCGCCATACTTTCCAGCCACTTCTTGAGAAACTTGCCATTTATTTCAGTTCCGACTGACGCCGATCATTTAATCACCGTCTGTCAGCTGAGCAGACCACAGTGGAGCTGCACCAGCACGCTGAGCAATTTGTGTGGGAGCGTTTGAGCATTACGTTTTAAGAGCTATAACTATGATATATTCCAAAGGGGATTGTTGTAATGGTTCTCCTCCCCTGTATTGGAGCACAGAGATGTACAGAATATTGTACTGTTCTGACACCCGGTTGTTGCTTCTGGCACTAAGCCTGACAAAGCAGGACGGCTATTAAACAGTCAATCAGTTCAGAAAGAGTTTTGGCATGGGAAAATAAAGATGCAGAGTGTTTTAAGTGGATATTGTGCACCCTCTGACAAACATGTACAATAATGTACGTCAGCCATTTCCATTCTATCCTAAATGCATATTCGAAGGAAACAAATGCAACAAAACCCCTTAGTATTCAGCCTCTCTACCGTCAGTGGAAACATAAATGTCTTTTAAGCTTTATTGATAAGCTGTAAACTGATATAATCTGAGGTCAGTTTTTTAAGCAGGCATTCCCCCGTGCCATTGTTGCTGCTATATTTAGCAGCAGGACACACGTGCCACTCATGAAGGGGCATACAGGCCCTCTGTTCAAGCAGCCACAGTCACAACAGGCTACTGTGCTGCTGCCGCACAGAGGGCTCTGTGTCCATCTGACGCTGTTAGCATACAGGCCAGCAGGCCACCAACAAGTACGCTCAGCCACTGGGGAGCTGCCTCCAATCACTGGTGGACTTAAGAGGGGGAGTGGGCAATCGTCTCTGCTGCAAGGATGTTTGAAAAAAAAAGAACCGCAAAATGCCCTCTTGGATACGCCTATGATAGAAATAACATGATGAGGAGCCCTCTTAGATGGCCTTCCAGTGGACAAAAACGTGATAACGTGTCCTCAACCACACCATTCCAGCAGAGAACAAGCTTTATGCTTTAAGTACCTTTCTAGGGCCTCATCTAGCCTGAGCCATTTCAGCTGAGCCCTTAAATGAAAACTGATCTGAAAAAAATAACATGAAAATTGATTGAACACAGTCTATGTAAGAACTGCAAAGAGTGTAGGACTTCAAACAAATGAGTATTAGTAAAAGTCTAAACAATGACTTCTCTTTGGCACTAAGAGTTGGGATGTTTTTATTTATTTTTGCAGATATCCCTTCACAGCAGACTGGAATTTATTGGATATATTGAAGTATAAAGAACATGCACAACTTTAGAGCTAAATCTGGAACATTTCTGTAATATTTAATAGTCCCGCTGGCCTGGATACAGACAATCATGCTAATAGCTATGTGATTAATATGGTATATATTCTATACAGGGAGGTGTTTCCGCGAAAAGCCATGAGGCCTTAAAATGTTACAACCTACTTTTTAGGAGCTTACACCAATTTTCCAGCCAAGTCTGCAGTCTAAAAATGGTTCTCCGTCCCTCATACACGCCTCAAATATAGTGGCTGTGCCATAAAAATGTCCCCTTATCTTTCCTGGGTGTGTAAATCAAGGCTTGTCTAACTGGAGCTATATAACCCACGTAGCAGGAGGGACAACTGGGGGAAAACAAGGAGATGAAATCCTGTCATAGGACAGAAAAAAATAAAGTAAAAGACAAATGTTTTATAAGTGCTCAGGGTATTTATTCTGATTTGTAAAACCAAGTCTTAAAACTTGGACTCGGGCAAATTGTGCTCTGCATTTGGACACCAGATGTGTCATCTGCTGCCAGCTCATAGAAAGAAAAAGATGAGGAAAAACAGCTGTTCGACGGGTGTTGCTCAAAGGTGCATTGAACAGAAAATGAACAGTCAGAGATATGGGTTCAGATGTGGGTTTACCATACATAAATGTGAGCCCTCCTTGGGTGTCCATCGGATGTCAGGAAAAAGGTTGGCCTGCCTGTGGGTGTACTGCCAATAGCATCAGAAGAGAGAACCCAGTGCGTTTTTTCTGTGTGGTCAACGATGCATTAGTCATAGACAATGCTCTTAAACAAAAAGACACAATAACGCAGAGCTACACATCAATGAAACAGAGGAAGACAGACAGAAGTTCAACCAATTGAATTTTACCTGACATCATGCCAGCCTTAATATGTCACTTCGTGTTGCCGTCCGTGATATTTTACTGTGTGAATTCTGGAGAAAATATGAATTGTAGGCAGTTTTTATGGACATTGTTCAGAGGACTACCACGTGGTCTTCTGAAGTCAGTGGTGTAGTGCCATTTAAAAAAGCAGATGGCGCTACAAGTCTCCATTTCCATCACCCAGTATGTGTGTCCAAACTGACCACAACACACTCATTCATACATTTTCACGCTATGTCCTGTGGCTCTCTGACAGTATGATCTATGATTATTTATGATAAATTGATGGGAACCAATTAGAGCGTGAGAAATTGCACTGAACTGCAGTTTCTGTTTTGCGCAACGGATCAGAAAACCAAGGCATCATCACCGCAATCCCTCATTTTGACTTTTCCTTTGTTTTGGCAAGTGGTCATCGTAAAGCACTCTATCACAAGCCATCTTAAATGAATTTTCATATTGGGAATTGTTTCTCCCAGTGCATTTCTGCAGCTTACAGACTGGTTCTACACTTGAGCCAAACAGAAAAAAAACTCGAGCAAAGTGTTAGAGCAAGTGCTGATGGCTGAAAAGGAAAAAAGGTTGATTTTTTTTCTTCCCAGTGTTTGTTGGGGAGGTTGGGAAACAGGTTTTGCACAGTTATGAAGTCCCCTTTTTTACAAACAAAATGCTGCGTGACAGATGACAGGAAGATTTGCTGGCCCGCTGGCTGTATTAGACATTAGCGTTTGTTTTTCCTTCTTGAAATGGCACTCCATAAAAATTTAAACCAACGTACAAAACCATACCCAAACATATTTGTTGTCCAAAATCCCTTGTAACCAGGCAAGACAGACTAAGCTTTACTTTCATCAACCCCATTTTGTCTTTGAATCATCAGAGTTCGACTTTCCTCTTGGACAGCTGTTATGATGCAAGTATCTTGTTTGCTCCAGCTAAAACAAAGATATTGGCCCCTTTCTGAGACTGGACCCAATCCATCTACGATTGTCTCATGTATAGCCTGTCCTCGTCTTTCTCTGCTCTTTCGTTTCTTGGCATACGGTTCACTGCATGAGGTCCTGGCCTGGGAGGCCTCAGGTTGTAGTAATGACAATGTTTTCGCTAAACTGCCATCTCAAGACAGACACAGCCCATATCGGGTTTCCAGCCATGGTCCATTAGGCTGTTGACTCATCAGTGTTGCCCTGACTGTTTAGTTTCCCCTTCTGTTTGTAGCTGCAACATCTGGGGAACCTGTGGCCGAAGAAAAGGAGGGTAAGATTACCACCACTAGTGTGTGAGCTGCTTACCTGAGGTAAAAACAGTAAGGATAGGAACGAGAAGAGGTGAGTCAGTCGCTAGAGGTGTTTGTTACAGAGTGCTTTCGATGAAAAAGAAATCAGGGTCGCCAAATAGCAAAACTTTGTTCTAATGGTAACTTTTACTATGTTCTTTCACACACTACACATCTGAAATTCTGAACGTGGCAAGTGTGTATTTTTTCAGCTGAACAGATGATTATTTCTCTTTTTACTAGCTGTAGCTCGACACTGTAAGCTAACATTCACACTACAACGTCTTTATTTGAAAACGCTGTGTAACGCTATAAGCAGTTTTTTTAAATTAAAAGTTTTTGTAAAGGGATTCTTGAATACATAAATGATGAAATCTGAAATCTGGCACTCTTTTTTCATTATAAACACACTTCGATGCCTCCAAGCCAATTGCTAAAGGAGCACACACAACACTCACTGCGCGGATCACCACCAGATACATCTCTCTGTAGTTCACAGTATATTTAACTAAAGCAACGGAAAAGGTTTCGGTATTATCTACAAAATGTGGACTGACTTTTTTTATAAACTTACTCAAACTGCCAGAAGGGGGAGACAGATTTGCACTGTTGATTTAATATTTTGCAATGTTAATTTCATA
>KV751339.1:10248438-10266484 GCA_001698575.1 Mola mola
TATATAGCCCTAAAAAAAATACCTACACTTGTGCCAATAAGCTTTGCCTGGTGACTGAAAGAATGAGATTGAAGATAAATGCAGGTGAAATGTTTGTTTGGAAGCTGGCTTGGCTCAGTTTTAGTAATACTCTGAGGAATCTGGACATCCAGGAATCCAGGGTCCAGAAGTCACTGGAGGGAACACATTGGGATCCCACGGAAGGAGCTTGAAAACGTTGCTGGGGAGAGGGAGGTCTACAAATATCCTGCTGCCACCGTGACCTGATCCTGTCTAAGTGGAAGAAGGATGAATGGATGTTAATAAATAGTCGAAGTAGCTGCAAAAGGAAACACTTAACAAGTTTTTCTAAAGCCATTATCAAAAGTCTGTTGCCCCACAAGCAGTCATCACACTCCTGAACAGGTAATCTCTTCCTCCACAAACTAACAACTAACACAGGATCTGGGAAGTAATACTAGGCCACTACAGTGGATGGGCTAGTTAGCAAGGCATGCTAACAGCTAGGCAGATCCACGCAGTTTACCCCTCTCCAGTTTTGCACGATGTGGATATTAAAATCGACATCCCAGCAGACTGACTTTTTCTATTGTAAGTGTAATTGCTAAGCTATATTGAGGTTTAGCAAAAAGGTCAATAAAACAAATTCATTCAAAAAAGTTTCAGGAGGATAATGACACAATTTGACAGGCTGCATGCTACAAATTTCTGAGAACTGTAGACCAAATATCAAAATAAAGTATATTCACATAGTGTCAGTTTCACTTTGTGTGTCAGATGGCAGGGTCGATCCAAAACAGCGAATGATAAATTGTGATCAAAAGACAACTCGAGGCAGTGGGAACATAACTCGGTGGGATCACACATGTGCTGATCCTCTATAACTCACACAGGGCTGCTGCTCTCTTTTGCCAGTAACTGTCACAGTGGCTTAAAGTTTTGGCTAAGCAGTCCAACAAGCAGCGCTGAGCAGGAACATGGTGGAGGGAACAAAGAACATGAGCCCTGGCCTAGTGGGAGGAGCGCCAAGCATGTGGCTGCACAGTTGCTAGTTTAACTCCACGCTGGAAAAACTTCTCGAGAGGGTGACGTACTCTGTCCTCATGCATCTCTAAACTGAAGGCTGACAAAATGGACAGAGCAACATCTGGTTATGATTAGAACTGAAAACAGTTTTCTAGTGTAAGAGAGAGATAGATGAAGTAAAATAATGTTTCCACAGCTTAGAGATGAATACGATCTCGCGGCATCTCTTGTCAGTGAGGAGAGGAGCTCTCAAAGCATCCTGTGCATCTTTTGCATTTTAATTGAAAGACTAGGTCAATGCAGTATGGTGCACTGCCATATTCTACACCTTTAAGAATGGGACATAACATTAAAGTCTGCCAAATGTTGTGTAGCTTCCCATTTTTGCCTCCAAAACAGCTATGGAACCCATTTCTCTAGTTACAAGATGTTAACAGCAGATCCTTTAAGTCTTATTTGCTCCTAGGTGGGGCCTCCATGGATCTGACTTACATGTCCACCACATCCAACAGATACTTGACTGGTATGAGTTCTAGGGGATTTGGAACTCCATCAGAAAGAGGTCACAGCCATTAGGGCGAAGGGGTGTGCTTGGTCTGGAACAATGTTTAAGTGGGTGGTACACGTCAAAGTAACATCCACATGAACGGCAAGACCCAGAGTTTCGCAGCTGAACCTGGACCAAAACATCACACTGCTCGGCCAATTTGTCTTGTTCCCACGGTGCATCTGGGTGCCATCCTTGGGTGAGCAACACACACACATCCAGCTGTGAGCATGATGTAAAAGAAAACATGATTCATCAGACTGGGCCACTTTTTTCCATTGCTCTGTGGTCCAGATCTGATTATTATATGCCTAGTGGCAGCTTTTGGTGGTTGACAGGGGTCAGCATTTTAAGACCGCTCTGCAGCTATTTAGCAAACTCAAAAAGCTATGCTCTGGTATTTTTCAGAAACAGCATTAACTTTTCTAACGATTTATGCTACAGTGTAGGTCTTTTGTGGGATGAGACAACACGGGCTAGCTCACATGGATCAAAAAGTGGTGCTCTGATCCACTCATCTAGCAATTACTGTTTTGCACCTGTCAGTCGATACACATGACCATTTTTCCTGTTTCAAACCCACAAACAGGTGTCCTCACGGTTATTCTCTTCACTGGTCAGTGGATATAATGTTTTGGCTGCTTGTTATGGCTGAACACATTTGTGCAGTCAGCAAATAGCATCAGTGCACAGTTTGGTGTAACATACAGCATTTGGTTTTGCAGTGTCCTTATTTGCAGTGGCTCTTATTTTGCAAGGATACAATAACTCGACTCTGCAAATCCTGACAGATAATGTTTGAATTTTAACATAAACATTTGTATAAGGTAGAGAGAGAGAGAAATACAGAATCACTGGCACAAATACTGTAAGAGTGGCTGAAATAAGTCACTTACTCTGATTAAATATTGCTAGAATGAAAAAAAGAGGAGAGGTGTTGACATGGCCTGGTAACTTGAAGACTGCTGCTTTCTCACTCTGAATTATTTCATTTGGACTTATGACTCTGTTGAGTAAATTGCTGAGTAGAGATATATAGTTTTTATTTAAACAGTTTACAGAGCCATTTTGTGTTGAAATGAGGAGCAGCTCCAGCTCTGGGATATTTATATAAATTCATCTTTCAATCTGCAATTTCTTTGCCCCGAACTATTCTTCTTGCAGACTGATTCAAAGAACAGCGGCTTCTCGGTAAGGATGCAATAAAAACTCCACGGTTACAGCCACACTTTACATCTCTCAGGGTCTACTGTGCACCTATCCAAACACTATCTGTGGATCCAGTTCAGGTTCACACGATGACCTTGGCTACTCCTCTCCAAATCAAGTTTATTGATATCGCTGCCAGAGAACTGGATCAAAGTTAACAGAGGAGCATTGCAGTGAAAACAGCAGGGGTGAAGATTTAGTTTTAATGTTTTTCCAGGAAATAGAGAAAATATAAATGTGGTGAAAAGCACTAATATATTAGGATGATATCAGCCTTTTATTAAACCATAAGTCAGCGGGGTGAGTCAGTGTCCACAGTGACATATAAAAAGAATGAAACCGTCCAGTGGTGTTTTATGTTCTTTGGATGCTTTTATTTAGAGTTTATTTACTTGTAATGTCATCTTCTCCTGCTGTTGCCACCCATGCTAGGCACTGGCTCGGCTAATTATGGTGAAAAGAGAATGTCATAAACGTTTCTAACTTTATATGTTGTGTAACAACTCTTCAATCTAAACGATTTTCAGCATGAATGGGTTAAAGGCCCGCAGAGATCACAGAACTCTATCAGGACTGAATTGTGGAATTACAAGCAACAGTTTAAAACATATCTCAAGTCCATTAGAGTTTAATCAATTGTTTCTTTGGTCATTTTCAAACTCTGCTGAAGATGTCATGCAAATCTGTCTATAACTATTTGTTTGTTTGTTTACACCAGTAACTCAACTTCCTTGGTGGAAGTAATAAGTAGCAAATTCTAACTAAAATTACTTGCACATCCAGGCGAGCAGTGTTGGGCAAGTTCAAATTAAAATGTGTTACATATTACTGCGTGTATTTGGAACTAATTCCTTTCACTTTATAATGTCTGTGCAATATCTGTGAGTTGCTTTCAGCAAAATACCTAAATAAAATAGGACTGTAGGCATACAATCGAAGGGATGGTTAATCAAACACAGAGGCTGGGGTTATTTCAGGTCAGTGCTGTGTAGCCTAATGAAGGCCAAGTCACATTATTAACTATTATAATAGGTTATATGTTATGATATCAAATATAGAGCTGTTTGGCCATCGGATTAGGACACATACGTACAACCACGGATTTCCAACTGTAAAGCAGTCCAGCCTGTGGATTCCTTGGGATTTTCCAGGTCTGTAACACCCTGCTTAGCTTGCTGCTAACATGACCCTGTATCAGATTAATGGAAGATGTTGAATGGAGAGTGTAACTCTGCAGCCATCTCAGCTATCAACAGGTAGAAGTGATGGGATGTGGATACAATAAATTGAAAAATTGAGAGTGGTGAGTCATTATGCCATACAGAGTGCAAGTAATATTACTTTCTAAACAGAAATGTCTTTTTATACCTTTTGATCCTTTAAGAGTAAAAGGTGCTCTTTTTGATACTCTTCATTGTGTTCATATTTTAATGTAATCTGGTGTTCTTCGGCATGTGCAAGCAGACAAATTTATTTACAAAGTAGTTCATTTTCTTTTCCATTCTATTTCTATTCTATTTTACTTCGTTTCTGCTATACTGAATACATTACTGCTAAGTGTCCCTCCAGTACTGCAGTGTAGCACATTGACAATGCACAGGGGCAGTGGCATAACCACACGCACACTTATAAGTCACTCCACATATAGCAAATATGTCAACGCTTGCTGAATGAATGTACGCGCTCTGATTCTGGCTATGTTTCCTGGGCCAGTAAGTCATTTCAGTGGACAGAGGAGGGGATAAAAGAAGGAGTGTTGAGAGCAGGATTAAAATGTGTTTAACCTCAGAGACGATATCAATCAATCAATAGACAGTCCAGCCTCCACGTGCAAGTGCGTGGTGTGTGTTCTTATTTTTCAGATGTGCACAGTAATATGGCATCCTGCAGCTTATACTATATGTTTGATTATGGGCTGGTGATTCTTGCTGAGGACAAGTAATAAAAAGTCTCAGTCACCTCATTTCAGATTTCCTCTGTTTCTGTTTATGGCCGACACGGTATCCCATAATGCACAGGAACGGCTGATATATCTTGGCTATGCGCTGTTAGTGAGGGTTAGGGTCTGCGAACCAGACATTCTGCCAATTCAGCCCGTCTCTCCGTGTCTCAGCTGGTTTATGTCTGGAATTTGCTTAAACACATCCAAACGGCCACACTGAAGCTGATACAGTCAGAGAATATGTAACTGCCAGTTAATGCTTACCAAGGTTATGTGCGACTATAGAGGGAAAGAAAAGCTAGCACAACAAGGCGAGGAAGAACATTATGACCCTGTGTAATAAAACTAAGTGGGGGAGCTGCTGCGGTCAGCACACGTGCACGTCCAGACACCCCAGAGAGGTGCTACGGTGAAAAATGTTTCTCAGCATTTCTACCTCAGCCATCAGGATCAAGTTCACTGAACTCCACTGAGAATTCCGAATTAGCCAGTGACGGGAAACGCAGAGAAGTGATCAGCTCTACGCTTTTTTAATTTTCAGCGGTTTTAATATTATCGAAGATATTAATCACCAAATTCTCAATAAAAAAAACACCTCATGACGGCCTTGTGTATGACAATTTCCTGATGCTTAGTCACCAGTGTGACCTCACTAACCATCTGCTGACACCATTTGCAGCGTAGAGGTTTGTGTTTCATGATGTTTTCAGAGTGGTTAGCAGACCATAGGGATGTTTGACGGGGGGGGGGGGGGGGGGGGGGGGGCAGTAGCGTGTAAACAAGCCGAGTGAATGGAGGACAAGGACACCAAAAACAAAGGGGGCCTTGTTTCACCGTATTTAAATGCACAGGAAAGAAAGCCACTTTGTATTTGGGTGATCACGTTGACGGTGTCATTAAATCCCGCACATGTTCTACGATAGTCCGTTGCACCAGCTGTCCATGTGAATATGTTTGCATTTTCAGTTAACACAGAATTTTATGAGGTTGTTGCTGTTGTTTAAACCCAACAGGTGAGCACACAAACACATGGTTGCTTCTGGGTAGAATCAGATCTCCAGTTCCAAACTTACAAACTGATTCAATTTTCTAATCAATAAGTTTTGACTTATTCCAAATCGATTCCAGACTCAGACTGAGACTCAGGCTACTTTATTGTCCATTAAATTTACATAAAATGGAAATTCCTCTTTGGCATCGGCATTAAAAGAAACATATACCATACACATAATAATAAACCTTTCAGCAATAAAAGTCTGGAGTGGATTGACTGGCTTCAAAGATGCAAAGATGTGACAATAGTCAATTAATAAACAAATTCCCACCTCTAAGTTTCATTGGGCCTTAAAACCATCCTTATGTATGAATATTTGTGGGTGGAGGAGGTAAAGTCGATTCAGATTGGGCTATTTAAACAGGCACTTGTTAAGGATGATCACTAAAGTATGTGAATTGTAAGTGCTTTCACACCGAATCCCATCAAAACCCTTCTCCCACGTTACCAAACATCTTACTGGTGTGTTTTGGCCATTAACTTGTACGTGTAGCGACAGTCTAATATGAACACTGTCTGCACGCTGTTATTCCACATGAGCTGTTGGTGGATGTGGAGCAGTTGGTCCCGCCTTCCTTCGTCTTCATCAATCACTCCAGCGACAGTAAATGGCAGAATAATATTGTTGTTGGTGGTTGATTGGGAAGCCCCCCCACCCCAGTTACTGAGCATATATGTGAGACAGAGAAAGTGTGTTTTTATATATATATATGACTTATTCAAATACTTATTTCAGTCAATAAAATGCACAACATTTTCTAACTTTTATTTTTTGTGTTTTTTATACATTTTCAACTGACATTCTGTCCATTGCCATAATCAGTAAACAACCATAAAAATTTGAGTACGCTAATTTGTTTGTAAGTAGGCAAACTTACAAATTTAGCAGGGGATCAAATAATTATTTCCCCCACTGTGTATGTATGAGAGGGTTTCAGTAATATTTTACTTTGTGTTGTGCGTGCATGTGCCCATAACTTTTCATCACATATTTGGGTACACATGCAGCTGATCCTGTGTCACATGCACTCTGTACACACATACTCACACACAGTAGGTGTACTTTAACTCCTTGGCGCCTGGGTCTTCCTGTAGTGCTGTGCGCTTCTGGATAGGCTCTTCCCGTTAAGGGGCCTGTGGTTACGGAGGGACCATGTGCCCATTCACCACTGTTTGTTTTCTATGTCATTATGAGTCCAGCTCGCCTTCGCAGACCAGCCCCATCGAAATAGTCTCCTTTGTTGGACACACTCGCTCCCCCGTCATGGAACCGAATAAAGTCATTTGGCTATAGATTCACTTAGGTGTGCTTAGGTTTATGTCCAAATCACACACACGGTCTATCTTTCTAGTCCTCATAGACGGACATCCACACAAATACACAGCTTTCCTTTCAGCACTCCGCTCATAATGTTTCTTTACTTAACATTTAAAGTTCCTGAAATAGGAATTTTCCTGACTGTTTCTCCAAGGCAGTAATCTGAAACACTGATACCACTTTGGTCCTGCGGAGCATTCTAGGTTATTTAGTTTGGGCAGCCACATGCCGTCTGCTGCATGCAGCAATCTGTTAGAAAAAAAGAAATAATTCTATTTGATAACAAGACGTTGGCACGTTCAACTCGTTGGCAAAGGACAGGTGATGCTTTGTCTGTTTTGCACCCTGGCAGCATCATCCTGCCTCTTCTGTTTTCCCTGCAAAGAAATTGTAGTATTGCATCTGAGCAAAAACCATTTCGATGCCAGCAGGCAAACCTGGGCCAAAGTTGGGCTTTGGATATCAGGAATGAAGGAAACAAAGTGGCAATTACAGAGATTCTGACAGTAATAATTGGGTCTGGGTTTTCAAGTGGAAATAAGTTATAATATATTCTAAATGCGCAAATGGAAAAAAGAATATACCCACACTAACCTGTCCTCTGTGGTCTAGACAGACTGTCAAGAGCCACAAAATGGGACCGCAATGCAGAAACAGATCAGGTTAAACAAAGTCTTTATTTACAGAAAACAAATTCAACCGAAATAGTCCGTGAAGATACCGGTAACAATATGCAAAGTACAACTAAAACAGGAAACGGACACTGAGCTCGACGTTCTAAAAAAACCAACAAAGTAACAACAGAAGGAGAGAACAGAAAGCGAGGCAGAACAAACACGCCTGAATCAA
Organism: Mola mola; assembly: GCA_001698575.1. NCBI lineage: Eukaryota > Metazoa > Chordata > Actinopteri > Tetraodontiformes > Molidae > Mola > Mola mola. The sequence goes on from KV751339.1 coordinate 10,256,384, forward strand.
AAATCACAAGAAGAACCAAGGGCGAGGCAGAGGTGAGGTTGACTGAGGCACACCGCATAACCTGAATGAAAACAAAGAAAAGACAAGATCGAAAACACAAACAAAAACGGTCACGAGATACTCGGAAATAGCAGGAATAAATGCGAGGAATCACTGACAGGCAGGATACTCTGGCACTGAAGAGAAGTCCAAAGAGGGTATGTATAGTGGGTTGATTGCCGATAAATGCAGGGCAGGTGTGCCTCGTCAGCCACGGGAGGAGGAGAGCATAAACGCCCACTTGGAAAAAACACAGGGAGGAGGGGAAAGGGAAGCAGGAGCACAGAGAGCAACATGACAGGCAAAACAAAACAGCAAGCAAAAAACATAAACCATGACAGTACCCGCCCCAAGGAACGCCACCTGGCATCATACCAGGCTTATCGGGATGTCTATGGCAAAAGTCCTTGATGAGGTCAGGGTCCAGGATGAGAGAGCGAGAAATCCATGAGTGGTCCTCTGGACCGTACCCCTCCCAGTCCACAAGAAACTGGAACATTCGGCCTCGACGTCTCACGTCCAGGAGACGTCAGATCGTGAAGGCGGGGAAGTCCTTGATGATCCGGGGGGGAGGAGGGGGTTCGGCCAGAGGGTTAAGAGTGCTAGAGGCAACTGGCTTGAGGAGAGAGACGTGGAACACTGGGTGAACGTTGAGGGAGGGAGTGAGGGAGAGTCTGACAGCACAGAGTTTGATGATACGGTCAATGGTATAAGGGCCAAAGAACTTGGAGGCCAACTTGCGGGACTCAACCTGGAGGGGGAGGTATAGGGTGGAGAGCCAGACCTTCTGACCTGGGCTGTAGGCTGGGGCAGGGGTCTGGTGAATATCCACTAGTCTCTGATTGCAGGCGGCTGTGCAAAGGAGGGTGGCTCTGGCCTAATGCCAGACCCGGTGGGCTTGCTGGAGGTGGTCTTGGATGGCTGGGACAGCTACTTCTGACTCCTGCTCGGGAAACAGGGGTGGTTGAAATCCTATAGACGCCATGAACGGAGACATACCTGTGAGTAGACCAGGGAGTTGTGGGCATATTCCACCCACGGAAGGTGGGAGGCCCAGGAGACGGGGCGTTGGGCGACAACACAGCGGAGGACGGATTCCAGGTCTTGATTGACCCCCTCTGTCTGGCCGTTGCTCTGGGGATCGTAGCCGGATGAGAGGCTGACCGAAGAGCCGATGGATTCGCAGAAGTCCTTCCATACTTGGGAGGAGAACTGGGGACCTCTGTCAGAGACGATGTTTTCGGGATGTCATGGAGTGTTGGATGAGCAGGGAGGCCGTTTCCATGGCGGAGGGTAACTTGGGGAGGATGCCAAAGTGGACAGATTTGGAGAACTGATCAATGATGGCGAGAATGACTGTATTACCTTCGGAGGGGGGCAGGCCAGTCACGAAATACTGGGCAATGGGTGACCAAGGCCGCTGCGGGACTGGAAGAGGTCAAAGCAGGCCACAGCAGGAGCTCGATGAGAGGATTTACCACGGGCACAGACAGAGCAGGCTGACACATACTCCTTGGTGTCCGCCCCCATGGAGGGCCACCAGAAACTTTGACGTAAGAGAGCCAGTGTCCTGTGGATTTTTTGGATGGCAGGCAATCTTGGAGTCATGCCCCCATTGGAGGACGACTGGTCTAGCCGAGGGGGGTGATGAACCTGCGGCCCTCCGGACAGTCTGCTAGGGCAGGGTGATCCCCTGCCGCCTCCTGAACCACCCTTCCCACGTCCCACCTGGCTGCCGCCACCACACAGGTTGCTGGTAGGATGGTCTCCAGAGTGGAGTCGTCTGAGGCCGGCGCAAACTGGTGAGAGAGGGCATCAGATTTAACATTACCTGACCCGGGCCGGTAGGTGATGGTGTACAGCTTGCTGGATGGCAGAGTCGACGTGGGGATGAGATCAACGGAGCAGTCATAAGGACAGTAAGGTGGAAGGGAAAGGGCACGGTCTTAGCTAAAAACATCACAAAGGTGATGATACTCAGAGGGCACAGACGATAGGTTTTAAGGCTCGGGGGTGACGGAAAGAATGGTTGGAGATAAAGGTGCAGCGGAGCGAAGGCAGTGAAAATGGAAAAACAAACTCCAATTGATTATAGAAGGAGTGGACCAGTCTATGTGTGGGTTGTGAGTGGTGAGCCAGGGTAAACCGAGGACGAGTGGAGTATGAGGAGAGGGAAATGACATGAAGGGTGAGTGACTCGTGGTGGTTACCAGAGAGCAGGAGCGAAAGAGGAACGGTGCGATGGGTGATACAAGAGAGGAGTCTGCCATCCAGAGCAAGTACACCTTTAGGCTCATCCAGTCTCACAGTGGGGATCTCAGCTTGCACAACAAACGCAGAGTCGATGTTGTCGTCAGCTCCAGAGTCAATCAGGACTTGGAGTGAATGAGATGTTTGTTCATGAGAGACAGTACCGTTCAGTGTGAGGCGGTTGGTGGGGGTCTGGGGGCCAGTGGAAAGGCTCACCAGTGCCCCCCTATGGTGAGCCTCCCCTGGAAGCCTGCAGGAGGGAACTCCTCCAGAGATGAGGGCTCATCGCGAGTAGCTAGCTCGTCTTGAAGATCCTCACTAAGGGCTTGTAAAAAGATGCCCTGTAGGGCCCAGCTATCCCACCCGCTCTCTACAGCCAAAATCCGAAAGACTATAGCAAAATCCGCTACACTAGCCGACCCCTGCCAAAGGGAAAAGAGACGCTTAGCGGCTTCCAAATTGCGTAGCGTTGTCAGAAATGAACAGGGGGAAAGCACAACTAACCGGAGAGCTGGAAGAATGCAACGTCACTGCCCAGGCTGAAGCTCTTCCTTCCAGTAAACTCATAATAAAAGCTATCTTGGAGCTGTCGGAGAAGTATGTGAGGGGTTGCTGGTCAAACACTAGAACACATTGGTGTAAGAATTGTCGGCAGGTCCCTACATCACCTGAATACCTAGCGGGGGTGAGGGCTGGCTGACAAGGCAGGCGGAGCTGGAGCAGGGGCAGCTGAAGAGGAGCTGACATCGGTCAACTTGAGGCTGGAGAGCTGGGCTGCTAGTTGGTCCATGCGGTTACCCAGCTGGACCACACTGCTTCTGAGGTCACCGAACCATCCGGACATGTCACGCTGCGCTCGTTCGTTCGTTTGTGGTCCGTGTTCTATAGTATTTGGTTGTTGCAAACAGCATTATAAATACAATTGCTATGTGAGGGGAGCTCCTCTCCGGGTTAAGCATGACTTATTGATGAGATTGAGTTAATGTTAAATTTAAAAACCTTCAGCCATTTAAACAAAACAAGGATTTAAAACAATGCGGAATTACATATTTCAATATATTTTCATAGAAGAGTTCCATCATGGCCCTCGAATAGTTTGAATGTAATTCTATACCTTTGCCATAATCAAGGTTTTGCATATGCGTAAATGTACTACTTCAATCCCACCCCATCGCCGCTCACTCTGCCCCTCTCTGCCCCCAGCCGGAAGTTACCTGCTGTTTGATTGGCAGACTTTGAAACAAGTCTACTATATGCTGCACAGTGGCAAGTTCTAACACTGGAATAATTCAGACACACATGTTTGAACCAGACACAAATTCCCAGGAAGAAGAGGATGGGCTACTTATACAAGGTCACTAATCCATTAATTTTTCCCTATAGTGTCCTGTCTCAGCGAGTAGAGTCCGATTCATCCCTTCCTCATGCACAAGGTGAGTATTTCTTTGGTGAATCTTAGGCACTAAACAGCAATAACAACATACCTACGACCAGGAAATGACTGGTGATTGTTTCAAGTTAATGTGAACTCTGGTCTTCTGGGTGAAGATCATCAGCTCTTCAACTTTACATCATCACTTTAATGCCTTCTGTGTCTCTCCCAGATGAAAAAGGGTGAACATTCTACATGTGGATGTTGACAAAATATTGATAACTGTTGAGTGGAGCATAAGGGCTGCACAGAGACTCTGGGTAGTAGCTTTTTTCCTGCAACAACCATAGGCCCTTTGACCTTCTTGTCACTGTTTGGTGATGTCATCCAGGTGGTTCCAGTTTAGTAGCTTCCACAGTGGCATGCTTATCCCGGAGTGGACAGGTGCTCAACATCACAGTTGCTCCTTAAACATGTTTAATATTGGAAGGAAGACAGTGGGGCAACTGTGACGCTGTGGTCAGCATGCAGACTGTGGACTTACAGGATGGAAAAATTAGAATAACTATCTCTTAATATACATGAGACACAGTGTATACACTCTGGTTAAACCACAAGGGTACCCATTTATCAACTTCCAACACGCTAAAAAAAAACATCGACTCAATATCCATCAATTACAAAAGCCACATAATTATAATAATTACAGTGTATGGACATAAATCAAAAGAGTTCCAATTTAAAAACTCAAAAGACTCCATCTCTGTGATAAAAATGAACCGCACTCTGATGAGAGATCAAGTAAAAACTCAGTTGGGAAAAACATTCAGGAGTCGCTGGCTTTCATGAGTCACAGCAAGCAGGAAGGTCACCACAGCCCGAGGGGCTCCAGTCTGTGGTTCCTTCAGTGTACAGTACAGTCAGCTTTACTGTGTGTCACTAATGACACTCTGATTCATCTCCCTCCAAAAATCTCATGTTTTTTCACCAAGATCTGCAAATCAATTGAAATATACAAGATACATAGAGACTCACTGGCACAGTTTGAGAGTTTATTCTGTTTTTATTTTTGTGACAATTAAAGTTGGGGGAGACATATTTAATATTTTGTGCGTCTGAAACGGATGATCAGTTGTATAATATCAAATGTTGAGCTTTACAATCAATGTTGGGGTTACTTTTTTGCTGTTATTAGTAACGGAAAGTGTTGTATTTGGATTACATGTCATCAGTAATTAACTAATGTTAAATATCAATGTAGGTTATTTCCCTGTTTAACAAAATTTGTGGAAGCTGGGCCTACATGCCGGAAATGCACAGCCCCTCTATCTGCCCTTTGTCTTTCTCTGGCTCCTGCGACCTCAGTGTCCTGCTCTCTGCATCTCTGCCCTCTAAAGTCCAGCTAAAAAGGACTTGTCAACAAAACGTCTAAATTTACTCTTGTTGTTGCACCACAATACCAACTTCGCCTGCCACATATTTGTGAACATACTTGTTTAAATGGCACCTGTTTGGTGATTTAGTGGGCTTTCACGTTGGTTTCTTTGGTTTCAAGCATCTTCCACACATAGCTCACCTGCTGCAGTGGAAATGGGAACACCGGTGCAACTGTACATCTGCCGATGAAGAACGTTAACTCAGCAGACACAGGGAGAGGAAGAGGAAGGGGAGGCTGGGTAAGCCAAGGTATGTTTATGTGTCTGTGTGTGGGACTGAATTGAAAAGCAATGTAAGCAGATTCACAGATTATAGTGAGTGAAAGCTCAAATAGCGTATTTGTCTGAGATTTGTCTATCTCATAATGAGACTCCTAATATTACCGTTAGAATAGTTGAATGATTATTGTTCAGCTTAAACTCTTCTGACAGTCATTATGGAAGTAAAACGTGGCCAGTCAAACCTGTTTTTATTTGCCTGTAAGTGTCACACTGCTTAATAAAGAGTTGTTTTTGTTTTTTTCACTTATGGCCTTGATGCTTTGGCACGTGTCTTCAACAGAGCCCTCGCTCACTGCAGGCCTGCTACTATTATTGAATTCCAGACTTGAACTGTCTAAAGATGCCTTCATTTTCTTGTGTGTAGTGCAACTCTCTTATCCAGAAGTACACGTGCACAAACATCCATATAAGTGTGTGTGTGTGTGTGTGTGTGTGTGTGTGCGGTTGTCCTATTAAGAAAGTAGAAGAAACTTCACTTCTCTCTTGCAACAGCGGTGCTGCGGCACATTGGCAACTGCTCTGACACGCACGCACACACACAGCTATGGATGCAATTACATATGTTTAGGGAGAAAATAGAAAACAAATTATGGACATTTGGCGGTGGCTACTTTCTTTGCCAAATAAATATTTTCCCAAAAGAATCACTTTGCTTCTTCTTGTTTGGTTTGCTGCTACTTGGTAATAATTTGATTAGTCCATGAGGGTCTGCAAAAACTGCCATATTGTGTTTCCATGTAGTTTGAAACAGCAGTCTGGATGCCGACTGTGAGTATGTGTTGTAGTTACAGAGGCTCTGCAGTCCATGCCTCCCTCCGCTCCTCTCCTGTTACTTATTTCACATCTAAATGAACTATACAACACGTTAACAAGCTGTAAATGTTAATTTATGCTTGAGTTGCACAATTAGGGTTAAAGGTTGTCACAGCTTTGGCCTGTGATGTGTTGACTCGTTCCTGTAATACATCTCAGCACTGCACAATCACAATTTATTACCCACTTACTAAGCAGTAATTGACCGCATTTGTAAGTCCTCATATGGTCCACGTGTCCTATACACACAAACACACACACACATTTATATATATTTTTTAATTTTAAAGGCTTCACTGTAAACCAGTCTAGTTCACGTTCTTTATTTATTAATTCCTTACTTTCATTCATCTTTATAACTACAAACTACTTGTACAAAGTTACTGAAGTTACTGAACTGCATGTGCTCATACATAAAGTAATGGCATCTAATCAATCTGAATAAACAATATAGAAGATGTACTGACATGATTGATATTTTTAGAAACATTGGCACCTTGTTACAGTTTATGATAAAGCAATGTTGGTGATGATTTTCTGTCTTTATGCACACATGCTGGCGATAGCCGTGTCCATTCAGACTGTATCTCAGGAACACCTGAAGGGATTTCTTTCAGATTTGGCACAGCCACAGATAGTATCAGAGAACCGAAGAATTCATCCGCTAATCATGACAAATCATTTTTTCTTTTTAAACCGAAAGGTCGGAGGTCAACAGTGTGAGATTATAATTTCCTATATCAGCTTTTCTTGCTAATTTTAAGAGCCATAGCTCAAGAATTGTTGACACTAGTCTTTACACACCCGCTTTGACATCCACTGGTGTTCATCTACAAAACCACCTTGACCCCCCCGACATGTGTCACATGTTGCAAATTACACTACACCTTCTGTTTATAACGCCTGCGCTACACTCTCCATTATATGGAAAGTCCCCAAAATATGTTTTTGTTGAATCCTCATTTCAATTTGTTGCAGCTGACGACTGGAACAATCTTCAAAACAATCTCTAAAACAGCTTTCAAGGACACTATCATGGACATTGTGACCGATATGCTCTTGTTCATCAAAACATCAAAGTTTGAGCCTTTGGTTTTGCTGATAATGATCAAGCTCATATGATTCTGGATGGACATGGATTTAAATTGTTTCGAACTTTAGAGCAGTAATTCTAATTAAAGGCAGCATTTTTTATGATGTCTTTTTGTCAAAAATGCCGGCTAAAAGACAGTACGTTGTGGTTCTGATGTGTTTGTCATAGTTTTCTGAAAACAGTAGAGCTGTAGTGCACAGCAATCTTTACTTCCTCAGACAATACTTGTTAATGGAAACAATTCTGCATTGGTTTTGGCGCTTTCACAGGATATGATAGCAATAAGAAAAGTACAGGCTATTAATGATCGACCTGTTCCATATTTGGACTGGAGAATACATGTTTCTCCTGAGAGAATTTGTGTGAATATTTTCAGGATGAATTAGATACCATACCAAAAACATGTCTGTTTTTACTCTCCCTCTTTTTTTGCACAGTTCCAGTAAAAGTATCATTAAAATCTTAAACATTTCAACTGCCAACAACAATACTGTATATAGCAGAATATAGTATTTTTCTCTCTCAGCACAGCTCAGCAGTAGGTGTAAGTGAGCGCCTCAGCACTTTGGTAACTAATCCTCCCACCAACCCCTGAGTGCACACCACAGTCTTCACTAATCATTCCAACATTTCCATCTTATTAAGTAAGACAAAGCATTAATTGCAATGGCATGCCAAGGCCTCCTGTCGTGCAACGTTACCCCTCTCGGGCCTGCCACCGAAACCCTGCGGCCGTATGGCTGAAGCCGACACGGAGAGTTCATGGCATGCCGTGCAGCTCTTCAGCCTGTCTGCTGTGCATTCCTCGCCTGATGATTAAATATCAGCCCGTTTGTTGTGAGTGTCACTGATTGCAGACCCCGAGATGTGGCTCTTGGCACGCTGAAGGAGCAGGCATGTGAACCAGACGCCCCTGTGGAGATCTTTTCCCTCCCCTGCTAATTGAGAGATACCATTAGAGAATGTATTTGCAGCATATTTGAATTGCACAGCATTTTATTGCCCTGTGGATACCTTCTAGATTTATGCCTGTCTTTACATACAATAATGGTTAACCTCACAATTCCGTTACATTTAATTTACCTAGAACTATGAAAAACGTGCATACATGTTATGCATTAGCCAAATTATTGGGATTTAGCTGCCATTTCAACCACTGTTTTCATTATTTTCAACCACATATTGTCACCCTCCACATTTTATTCACACCTCTCACTTGACTGACAGCATCCTATTAAACAAATTTCTCTTAAACACATGTTTATTCTAGGATGCTTTTTTTCCCGACTTGTTTCTATATTGGCGGCAGTGCCAGACATTTTTTGATTAAATGGTCCCCTCTGGCTCATAGGTTGGCCAGTGGTATTGGGTTTCACCTAAAATTAGCCATCAGACTCAATTTATTACCTCAATTGAGAGGCTTGAAAAAAAAAAAAAAAAAAGCGGTTGAAACATGGACTAACCTTGGCCGAGCCGTATAATGTTGCTTTTTAATTCAACTGCAGGACTTGCTAGCGACCACAAGCCCATTATAAGTCCCACTTTTCTTTTATAAATATTCTCTATCTCTGAGTTGATGAGCATGCTTGATTATTAAAGGAATGTTAGCCATATACTAAAATCCAAGATAATTTTATGGGGAAACTGCTTCCCCCGTCAGGTAGATGACTTTTTAAACCTACTGCAGGGGGGAAAGTGCTGTCGGGTAAGTGCATACAATAAAAGACACATGTGCATTAACGTCTCTATAATAACAAATACATCCAGAGTCCAATACAGTGATGAAACTATGCCGCAGGACGGACTTCCAAGTCTTCTCTAATGCTAGGATCAATTTAGTATGTGAACATGCCTGGTGAGTATCTGCTGCGCTTGACTAATACTGACCACAGCAGCCTGAATGAGTGCCACAAATGTGTTGCAACTATGTTTCCAGAGGATTGTAAGGAGTTTATCAGAGCCGCTCAGTAGTGACAGAGCTAACACAGTCTCTGAGGGCGCACAAACTGTGCTTGCGTTGGTAATATATGTTGCTTTCTGGACTGTTTTCAAATCAATCTCAACCAAGAAAGAATGTTTTTTTTTGTTGTTTTTTTCTTGCCATAAAGCTCTAGTAGGGGGAATATATTGGCAGAAATAACAATATCTGTTTCTGTCCCCAAAAGTCAGGGATATTATGGAATCAATAGCAGTGCTGCCTCTTTTTTTAACCAGTGTACTAACACAATAATTGTTGGAGGCTGGATCTTCATTTTTTGCACACGAGTAGACACCCATGAGATCTGGAGCTGATTAGATCTTTCGAATTTTCTGACATTAATCTCACATTGCTTTGAGCTAAATGCTAATGTCAGCATGCTAACATGGTCACAATGAACATCATTTAACATAACTGTATAATAATTAGGATGTTTACCAGGCTCATTAGTTAGCTAAGTGCAATAGTGGCTCAGGGCCAGACTGTGTTATTATTAATAAGCTTTTGACTTAACAATAGATGTCCTACATTATATTCCCTAATGAAAATGGCTATAAAGTGTGTTTTGATTCACATTGCATGTACTACTCTTTGTCTGTCCTGGTTAAACATGTTGGACATGTTTTTGCAGTGATGCTGCTGCAGCACCTGTGCAGGAGCAGATGGTGAAGGTTGTTGACGTATGTTATATTTTTATGTATTATTTGTATTTTAGGAACATTTCTCTAAAAGTTAAAAAAAACAAATTTTTTCCCCCTAAGAAGTAATGATGTAGCTGTAAGTCATATTTGCTGAAGGTGTTGATTTTATAACCTCCTCACATGGCTATCCCGTCTTC
>KV751339.1:10266643-10291370 GCA_001698575.1 Mola mola
CTCTCAGAATTTCCCCCCCCCCCTCTACCTTTCTCTCGACAGCGATCTTTGGTTGTAAAATAATAGAGCGTCAGCCAGCAATAATTTGCAGTCCAAACAGGGCCGACGCTGGCTGACGTTTATTGAAACCTCATCCCCCCGCGAGCCGGTTTCCCTTTCCCTCCCAATGCCGTCGCTGCATGTTTGCACAGACAGGGCCTGAGTCCTGGCCATTGCTTTTAATAATGAGGCCTACGGTCGGCCTTTGCTTTGGCTCTGCAGGGGGAGAGCAGGAGGAAAAGGAGTGAGGAGGAGGAAAGCTGCTTTCATTGGCTTTCATTAATCTTGAACAGCAAGCAGTTGAAAATAAGAAACCTCAGGAAGAACCACAGAGGAGGGATCCTTCTTCCCAGGACGGACAGACGTGTAATAGATGTCACTTGTACAAAACACAACAACATGATAATAACAGTTCACTTAGAATATATAAAACATCCATGAGTCCCAGAGTCTGGGGAATCTATAAATCCGGATGTATGGGAAGTCTAGTGATCCACACGCAGGTGTATTCTGTTGGTCCAGGAGTCATTATAGTCCATGTAGCGAGATCTGAGTGTTGCTAATGTAGTCAGAGCCCAAAAGTATGTGGAATCAAAAGAAATGCAACACAAACTCAACAAAATTATCAGTAGCCACAACATTGATTAAGTCAAAATACAATGTGCCTCAGGGAATTAAAAAAAAAATAGTGCAAAGAAATGATATCAAGTTTGTTTTATTGGGTTTTAAGAGTCTACTGGAGGGAGACGACTGTGAGAACTAAGCTCTTCATTCGCTGGTTAAATCAGTTGCATGTTAACAGTCGCTAGCTAGTCTGTGGAATTTTGCAGTATTTTTTTGTTTGTTTTTTTGGTAAATAAAGAGACCTTGAAAACATTAAAGTACATATTTTTTGTAATAATAAAAGGCATTTACTGTATTTGTTTGATCTTCTCAACACACGTTTAATAGAACAATGTGCAACATTGACACACATTGTTTAAAATAGGTACTGCAGCCCGAATTCAAAACATCTGTCTTCCCCCTGCCACCTCCTCCCTGGACCTGACACACTTGGGTTGCCAGGTCAAAGAAGCGGAATCTTCTGGAGCACAGAATAAGGCTTAAACTCTCTTTAGAAAATGTCAAACGACGAGTACTACAACATATGTTGATAAGCTAAATTTACTATTTGCATTGTTCAGCCAGTATCTAATCCGGTTTGCAGGTCTGCTTCCATTGCTGCAAACACAACAATTCTGCGTGTTTGCTGGTTTATTTGGTGTCTTATCTGGCAACCTGGAGACATGTCCAAAACAGCTTACCTGCTCTGGTCAAAACAAAAACAGGCCATTCCACAACGGAATTGAGACTTTAAAAGGAGGAAATACTGGCTGCTGTGTTATTGTCAGAGGAACTAATATTTCAACACAGCATGATTCCTTAATGTCTGACCATGTATCAAAATAATTTTCTGATTTAATACAGTAAATATCTAATTATTGCACATATTTAAAGAGTAAATACAGCTAGGTCCAGAACTATTTGGACAGTTTTAATCGTTTTGCCTTTATACACCGCCACAATGTACTTGTGTCAGGGTCCGCTAGTGTCATGTGTCTGTTGTTAGGGTCAATCAGTGTTTCCGGTCTTATGTCGAAGTTTTGCTTGTGTCTTATTCCCCATGTCCTGTCTAGTCTTTTCCCTCAGGTGTGTTTGATTGCTCCCTCTCCCTGATGTGTCCCACCTGTGTCGAATTGTCTACCTCTCCTTCATGTATTTAACCCGTATTCCTTTCCTCCTATGCCAGATTGTCTTGTCTTTCTAGTGAGCAGTCCAGCGTATATTCCATGAGTCTCCTTGTGTTCGATCTTTATTCCGTATTCCGATTACTGAGTTTGCCTAATCCTTGTCTGTACCTTTGCATAGTTTTGAATTCCCGGTTTGACCTTGTTATTAAAACAACTACTGATTTAGAAAGTCCCCTGTGTGACTCTTTACTATCATATCCTCGGTTTCCCGAACCTGATAACTTGAAATAAAAAAGATCAAGATATGATGGTAGAGTAGACTTTCAAATTTAATATAAGTGATTTCACAGAAAAAAAAATGGCACCGTTAAGGAAATATAACCATTTTATGCAGAATATCTCCATTTTCAGGGGCTCAAAAGTATATGGACAATTGACAAACAAGCAGTTTCATGGCCAGGTTTGGTCTGTTCCCTCATTACTACAAGACAAATGAAGCAGATAAAAGGTCTGGAGTTAATTTCTATTGGTGAACTGGTATTTCGCAGCTATTTGAATGTGGCTGAAAAACAAAATACATCTATCAGAGATATAGCAAAAATGTTAGCTGTGGTCAAATCAACAATTTGGTACATTCTTAAAATGAGAGAATGCATTGATGAGCTCAACAATATCAAAAGGCCTGGAAGACTATGGAAGACAACTAAAGTAGATGATTGTGGAATTGCTTCCTTCGCAACATCAATGCAAGTCAAGAATAATCTGAAAAAGACAGGCGTACCGTTTTCAAAATCTACATTCAAGTGACGCCTTCATGAATATAAATATAGAGGGTTTAAAACAAGGTGCAAACCACTGGCAACATTCAAGAACAGGAAGGCCAGATTAGAATTTGCCAGAAAGCATCTAAAAAAAATACTCTCAAGTTCTGGAATTAGATTCTTTCGACAGATGAAACCAAAATAAACTTGTATCATAATGATTGGAAGAGAAAAGTCCTGAGAGGGAAAGGAACAGCTCATGACCCAAAACACCCTACATCATGTGTGCAACATGGTGGAGGCAGTGTTATGGCACAAACATGTATGGTCGCTAATGGAACTGGCGCACTGCTGTTTATTGATGATGTGATTGCTGACAGAAGTATCAGGATGAATTCTGAGGTGTTTAGGACTGTGCTCTCTGTTCACATTCAGCCAAGTGCTACAAAACTGATAAAATGCTTCACAGTACAGATGGATAATGACCCTAAACACACTGTGAAAGCAACTCAAGACTTTTTGAAGGCAAAGAAATGAAATATTCTTCAATGGCCAAGTCAGTCACCTGAAATCAATCAACAGAGCAGCTTTTTTGTAACTGAAGACAAAACTGCAGGCAGAAAGACCCACAAACAGGTAACATCTGATGGTGGCTGCAGTGAACGCCTGGCAGATCATCTCCAGGGAAGAAACTCAGAATTTGGTGATCTCCATGGGCTCCAGACTTCATACAGTCATTGACTGCGAATGATTTTCATCCAAGTATTAAAAACTACAGTTATATTTACAATGATGTCACTTTGTCCAAATACTTTTGAGCCTCTAAAAAAAAAGGAGGAATTGATTTTTGTAAGCCTCTTAAAGCTGAAAATCCGCACTTCAATCACATCTTGATTGTTTTATTTCAAATCCATTGTGAATTTTAGTGTAATTTAGTGTATTTGAATTCTACATTTTGTATAAATATGGTACCTGCTAATATGATAAACCAGTACCTGCTCTCAACTGGTTAAAATTGACATAAAGAAGTTGCACTTGCGTTTCATCCTATCTTGCGGAAATTAAGCCTAAATATCTGATATATGAACGTGACATCATGAGTCTTTGCAGGAGTTGCACTATTCAGTTCCCACTCATTTACCAGCGCAACTCAATCACAGGGGGCTCAGCTTTCAATCACGACGTTAACCAGTTAAATCAGACTGATCAGACACTTGAACAGCCGTACACACATCAGCATGATGTCAGTGTTCACCCAGAGCAGACATTACAGCATTAATATCTCAGAGTGCAGAGGTTGTCGGACTGTAACGGCTGAGAGATCACAGACTGTGAAGCAGGTACAGAGAGAGAGCAGGAAAGGGCACATTTGGCAGACAGACAGGTGGTTCACAGTGAAATTAAACACTAGTGTTCTCCTCAGTGTCTAAAGCCCCACATGCTGGAACTTCTACAGATTCCTCTGGTCAGCAGTCAACTAAGACAATCACTGTCTACGGACCGAGGTCTGACCACAACGCTGCCCAGGACAAGGCCTTGCAGAATGAACAACACAGGCCAGGCAGGCCTGGCCAGCCCAGGTTTATTTTCCACCACCGTCAACCCCTGCTAAGGCTGGCAAAAACCTTCCTAAAATATCAAATACTGCATCAATAATAAAAGTTAAACAGTTAGTTAGCTTTCCCTGTCACGATGCGCGTTGCGACTACATGCGCTGTAGCAGAATTTTAATTAAATAAATATTATTAAATATGAAAAGATATTTGGCATTCCGCACAGCTTCAGCCGCAGACAGGAAAAAAATACATCCATTTAAGAACGTGGTATGGGGTGTGCTTGCGTTTCCTCCTGTAGGGCTTCGATGGCCAAAAACAATCTTGGGAAGCACAGCTGAATGTTTTCATTGTGTTTTCTGCTGCTGAATTGGGCACTGCAGTGGGTTTGCCGCTACTCAGCGCAGGCAGAGGCTGGTTCTGATACACACCAGCAAACCCCACACCTGCACTGCAGCATTCTGGGTAATTCAGTAATGGTCACCCGCTAACACCAATTTTTTTTCTGTCATTCTGCTCTGGTCGAAACATAAGCAGTGTCTGAAATACATTTTCTTTGCAGAAATGATACAAAAAAACACAACAAAATGCATGTGTGTATAAGAAATGAGAATATGAAACTGCATTATGACTTTACTGTAGGTCCAAATAACATTAAAACAGTTTCTTTTAAAAGCTACTGGGCTGATGTAGTGCATTTTGTGAGCATGCTGTCTGGCTTTTCTTTTGGTAAAACTTGAATGTGTTTTTTATTTTCATGCCCAGAAAAAAATTGGCAAGATGGACGTAGCAACATTTTTTTTTTCCATTCTTGAAGATTAATGTTTAATAGACTTTCCAACAGTGACAATTAATTAAAACACACATTTCATGTAGTTTTGGCGCTTCCATAAATCTGATCCCTCATCGTTACATACAGTGTGTGAGGCATAAGAACATAACATTAGAATAGATTACTCAAATCATCATTTGAGATAAACCTCACATAATTACAGCAACTAGAGAAATATGAAGACCATTTATTTGTAATTAGTGTTTTAATTTTCTAACTGTATCGGCAAAACAGCTGAATATCACCATAACATCAGCCTTTTATGACTTTCTAGTAAGTTGATCACTTTACAGGTGTGTTACAGGAGTGTGAGCGATCTCCAGGGGCATCTCGGGCGGCACTTCTCACGTCACATTACACAGATCCTGTAATGCTCCCTCACCCTGGGAGTAGAGGGGAGGGGGGGGGGGGGAAAAAAAGAAGGAGGCGCACACAATGAAACCAAAAGAAGTTCAGATGGATGCTACATCTGGGGATTGGGAGTTTTCAGGGCAACCAGTCACTTTAGGAAGGGAGAGTTTTGTGATTTTAATATAACTTGGACACAGTTTGAGTTATTTTCCACGTCTCTGTTTTAACTTTAAAGAGTTAACTTTTTTTTAAAGTTGATGTTTAATGTTTTATCTCAAATTTTCTTTTCAAGTTCAGATAAAAGACCATAACTTTGCCTTTAAAAAGTTTTACATTTCCTAGTAAATTATTTTGAAAGTGATCACAGTGATTATGAATAGAATTACCTCGACATGTTAGCATTATTACACATTTTCATCTTATATCTCAGTCAAATTAAAAGCAGGGGTTTAAATCACACAAACGCTAAAGTTTGTTTGTCTAGAAACTTACTTTAATGAGTTGACAGACCTAAAGTTAGAATTTACAAAAAAACAATGTTATTACTGATAATATACTCACTCAAATTATAAATTAAATTATGCATAAATTATAAATCAGTAATTTTACTTGAAGCAAAACTGAAGCATTGTTCTTTACTACATTTCAAGACAAATCTGTTACTGAGTATAAACAACAACACCAAACTCAGTACAGATCATGGGATTAGGTTATTTAATTTCATCATATAGTAGAACAATTGTATCTGCACTTTATCCCTGTTTTTATGCACATTTAATGTAACACATATGAAACATTTAACATGTACTTGAGAGAGAAAATTGAACAGGATAAGACTCTGAAGGTCACAAATGGGTTTTAAAAGGTTTTATATAAAAAAAGTAAACAATTACTATACTGAAGGGCAAAGCAGGAGGCAAAGTCTAAGCACAGGTGTAGGTCGATTAACGTTAGCAAACAGGAACTGAAGAGAGGCTAGTCAGAGGATCAAAAATAAAGGTCATACACGAGGAAGCCAACACGAGAAATACTGCTGGAATGCTTGCTATGAGAGACAAAGACAAAGCAGCAGTGACGACAGGAAACACTCGGGGTTAAAAACTTGGGAAAGAGGCAGATGACTGGACAAACGCAGGTGAGGGTCATTAGGGAGGAGATGACAATGACACCGGGAGAAACCAACAATAACGTGGCAACATAAATGTGACATGAGCTGAATCATGAATCATGACAGTTCTTAAGTACAATTTGTGTAAATTAACAATATTTTTACTTGGGTACACTGTTCTAGTACTCTTGACACCTCTGAACATGACACCAGGCTTTTAAATACATCTTTATGTAGCTAGTTAATAAGAAAATATTAGTTGATCCCACGAAAACCCTGCAGGAATTTCTAACAGAGGGAGGAGAAGACTGAATAAGAGTTCAGTTGGTATTAAAATGCAGATAGAGGGCGTTAAGTTGTAGGAAGGTGAGTGAGAGAAAGAGGGAGGAGAGGTGTGGAGGAACTCAGAGAGAGAGAGAGAGAGAGATGGATTAACCCAATTATCCTCCTATTTTTCTTCACGGCGCTGAGCCTCAGTCAAAGCGGAGCGCAGAAAACGAAGGAAAATAATAGAAATGTGTCAAATGATGGAGGGAGATAATTAAAAAGGCCTGCATTTCTACAGCTGCCAATTGTTCCATAATTAACCCATTACAGTTCCCCCCACTAATTTTTTTTCTCTCCCTGTAATGATTACAATAAGTGTGAGGGTGAAGGCTTTGGCAGGGCAACGTTTACATGCACACTCCATTTGGTTCACTCAGACATGTCGCAGAGATCATTAATCATGTGCTGTTTTTTAACTTCCAAGCGGATCGGCTGTGTGGGCCAGGCTTCAGGCTCGTTAGGAGAGAGTAATAAAAAAAATGACCTGCCGTTTGGGTAACATTTCTGTGTGGGAGGACTGTAAAGTTTGTGGCATTGGCGGTAGACAGAGGCCCAACACCGATTTGTCACTAGAGCAACTTTAGTGATGGATAATAGAAAGAAAGAGCATCCAACCAAAACACAGTGACATCCATTTCTGTTTCTAAGAATATTTCCGTTTCTAACAATGAGGTGAGCACATTTTCATTTGTGGTGATCGCAGCAATGAAAAAAGCTACTTAATAGTGTTTTCCTTCTCATGTATTCCTATTCCTCTATCTAATTTTAAGCTGAAATTTTTTTCTTTTATTTCATTTTATTTTAATTTAAAACAACCTTTTAAATAACCCTAAAATTTTCTGAAATTTTTTTTTTTTTTTTTCTCTTTATGAATATTACTATGACTGGTTAATGCAAAGCGACAGCTCTGGGAGAAGGTGGATTCTGGTCCTCCATTCCTCCCGCCCCGCAATGTGTGGCTGCCCCTAACCATTTTGGGCTAATTACACATATAACATATTTCAGATGGGTTTCCTGACTAAAATGTTCTCAGATGGATGTTCTCCCAACAAAATGTACATCCACGAGGGCGGGTGTTTCACTTCTCCTCAAGGTGCCTCCAATCATAGAGATTACCATTAAACATAATGCCTGTTTAATACATTTTGCTAATTAACAACATTTCAGACTTATTTATTCCTCTTGTAGTTCGTAGAGGACGTAGTTTGGTTCTGTAGGAATAGTCTGCATGTAGGGTGTTCCCTTGGGGCTTCTTCTTGTTACAAATTAGGAGGTTGTCTTACTTGAATGTTATTTCACTGAGGAATTTTTGTTGTGAGAGGTCCATCTATATTTAAATGAAATAGGTTTTTGGCACGAAACAACGTATCGCAGTTCTTTCTCAAGCATGTGACCCCTAAATACTTTTTCCCGACATCCAATCTTAATACGTCCCAGGGCTTCTGTTCATGGAAACATACTTGCGGCGCAGAAAGGCCTTTTGGACAAGCGACAAATGGAGGTGTGTTATGGCGAACTCCACAAGCAGCAGTTGATTTAGAAGATTAGCACACTGACAGCTGGTGGAGTTGGCCAGGACCTCATGCATAAAGTGTTGTATCGAGCACAAATCAACCGAAGGAAATAGAAACTACAAGGTTTCACGAAATGAACATTAAGAAAACCAACTGTGACATCATGTGCACTAATGCTGATAGTGAATCTTGTCCACTTGTATGTGCTTTCATTGACCGTTGCATTCTTGTGTCAGAGGTGATTTTTGGATGAATTTTGAGTCAAAAAGCAACGTTCGTGTGGACGCGAGTTTTGGAAAGTTTAAGCAAAGACTTGCTCCCACTATTTTCTTACAACTGGAATTTTCATGCAACAACTATTCTGAGCATTTCTTATTTTAGATTATGTTTTGTACAAAAAACATTAAGCTTCATACAAATTTTATGTAATAATTGCTCCAGTATGGATTTCGGTTAAAAGTGTGTTTAGCTTGACAGGGATATTAAATGCGATGGCATGGGACAAGTGATACCGATTAATCAGAAATGAATCTGTAGTTTTCACCAACAATGCTAACAACACTCAAAATGTTATGATACTCATCTGAAAACTTTGGAAAACAGTGCCCTGAAGCGGGAGGCAGTTAATTGAAAATGTAAAAACATATAGTACCTTTACAGCTATTGTATGAAACACATACAGGTGTTTCAATACCAGAATTCTCCTTTAACAAAAAACTGAAATTAATTTCCAAGTACACAGTATCTCTGTCTGAATTGGACTAAAAGCATTCTCCAGTGGTCTAAGTTCCCCTTCTTTTACGAACATCTGTCCCTGCCATCTGTCACGGCAGTTTGAGCTTCTTATTTGTGTATGATAACACTATTATATGACTTCATTATATGAGCAACAGCATTCTCCTGCAACCCAACACCACTCTTTCACCCTCAATCATCCCCGGGTCCGTAACAGAGTCAGGACAAATGCAAACTTTCCCTCAAGCTTTACACAAAGAGACTAGAATTTAAACAGCCCGCTGACATGAACAAGCACAGCGTGATTTATTCCTACCATTATATACCCTCGGAGATCTTCTCCTTACCCCACGTGCAAAGTATGTTATCATTCCCCAATCAGTTTATTTTCTTGCATTTTCTCTATTACTTCTTCTGTCACAGCAGCCAGTTTGTACTTGGAGTGAAGGATTCTAACCACTTAAAGGTATAGTATGCAGGATTTTCCTAAAAAAGCGAAAAACTAAAGTATAGAGTTGTACAAAAATCACCTTTAATGCTCCAGCAGAAGTGTGTGGTGGTTTATGGGGGGTTTGTCGTCAGAGACGATACTAGTGATGCTTGAGACCTTTGGCCTGAGTGCGCGTCGCCCTCAGCAACTAACATTGAATGGAGGTGCAGGACGTCGAAAATTGTTCACAACCTGGCAGGTATCAGAAGCAACGCTAACGGCTGAAACATGCAAACAAACAACAAAGCAGTTAGGCTTATTAGCTTGCTAAAATATCGACTTTCCTACAGCAAATGTAATATTCAATAGTATAGCTTACAGTGTACATAGCACACACACTAAGGTCTACTTTTAAATGTTCTTTATGTTTAAATCTTACATACTGTACCTTTAAGGGGAGACAATAGAAGGAACACTGAAAATGTTTTTTGATCAGCTCCTGTTTTCTGACTGAATCGGTCCACCGGATCATGAAGAGAGGCAGAATGTCAACTGTTTTTGAAGGGGAGAGCAAAAATGGGGCAGATAAACATTTAGAAATGTCTTAGCTGTGGTAAAAGAAAATGCAATGAGGGGGAAGAGAAAAGAAGCAAAGGGAGGACAGTAGAAGAGAAGAGAGAATGGGACTCTGGGGAGGTGTCAGAGGAAGGTCGGAGACGCCATGCAGACACCGTGTTACAGGCAACAGAAGTAGAAAATATCCCTGAGGAGACACGACTAAAACGGGTCAGGTGTTTCTGTATTTGTGCTCACCGCAGCCACACATATTTCACAGACCTTAGACAACACATGACCGTCCAAATTGGGGCACCGATTTTAAACTAATTCCCAGAAAACCAGTGACAGAAAAGGCAAATTTGCTGCACAGTTTCATCTAAAGCGCTGTCAAGTAAATATGAAGAGTTTGTACATGCTCCTGGATGCAAAGATGTCCTTCAGTTGAAAATGGGAATGTGGTCTTTGTGTTTGGAAACGGTTACACATTTTCATTTTTTGTTGTCTGCTTTTTTGTGCTTTTTACACTATTTGATTATTTAAATTCACCAACCTTTATTTCAACTTCTTTTACTCAAATTTATAGCATTTATATTTTTATTTTATGAAAAAATGACAAAGGAGTGCTTCTCTAGGCATCTCTGTATAGAATGCTGACTCTTCCACATACTTTGAAAACGTGAACTCATCCTTTTACTTATGTTTTTTACTAGCAGACATGAAACGTTACAAAGTACATTTACTCAAGTTCTGTACTAAAGTACAATTTTGCGGTACTTCCATTGTAATTCCATTTTTTTCACTTTAAACTTCCACTCCATTACATTTTGGAAGCAGTTATGGTGCTTTTTCTTCTCTACAATTAATGAATATTTGTATTTGCTTGTTACTCTGTAGACTACTTGTTGCATCAGAGGCAAAGACACATTTTTTGACTTACTTTACTTAAATTTGAAGATAAAAACAATGATAATGTGGAAAAAATGCTAAATATTGGGTGTGATAATTAGCCAATATATAATATACAGTCATATACCTAAACTTAATTTTTTTAATTACATTTATGGCCAGAAAATTATTTTAAACATTAGAAATACATTTAATATGACACAATTTTATTCAAGTAGTGTTTGTAAAGGTGAACACGATACCCAGCTACCCAAGTCTTTTATTCCAGCATGAGTTTTGGGTACCTTTTACAAAGTTTACTTGATGATTTTTTTTTTTTTTGTAGTTGAGTACAAACACAAATCATGTCTGTAAATAAAACATAAGGTGTAATAAATGGGAATTACCCTATAAAGATGTAGCACAAAACCCTCAGCTCTCACAGTAGAGGTTCTCCTCGGGTCGTGTGTGAGGCAGCTCGTTGCACAGGACCGTTATTGAGGGAGACAACTTCCCCGGGACGACAGTCACATGTTATTGTGCTGATCAAACCTGCCTTCTAGTGCTGCTGTCGCCATTAGCTGGACAGCTGTGATTAATGCCTGTGAACCCGTGACCTCGACCTCCGAAACGTTTGCTGTATGACCCGTTCCCAGCCTTTATCTCTGACTCTCAGGTTTGAATCCCCACTTCTTACGGAACTTCTTTTCGTACTTTGTTTGTCCGATAGAAGACGCTTCAAAAGAATAAGTAAGTTAAAGCTTCCTGCGCGAAGTAGAGCCGCAGTCCTTTACAGAGCAACCGATCTGACAGATCGCATGTTGTTTATCAAATTCATACGGAGTTCTGTACCATCTGATTCATTGGACTGAAAACCAAAGAGTTTGCCCCATCTATTCCTTTACGAGATGAAAATGCCATTTTACGAAATATCAACCTGTTTTCATCACATGTTGTCATTTTCCAAACACTTTGGTGCATATCTAATCCTGACACACCATGTCTATGTTACTTTGCTATATGTAGGCACTAAAATGAGTAGGTTAGGTTTAATACATCCCTGGTGGCTTTTGGTTTCCAACAGGACGCAAACTCTGTTTCCTGGATGAAAATCGTGTGACCTTCCACTCAGCCAAAGCCTCCAACCCTCTTGGCACTTTCACACGTTTGAAAGCGAGACAGACACAAGGGGCCGTGAAATTATCTTAACTGGAAAAAAAAACCTGACGATGATTTTTCTTTGATAAGAGGAACATTACCACAGTTATGTCTTTGCAATAATTAGCCTAGCTTAGCATTACAGTGTTACATTATGTTAGGATCTGTTTGACATCCAAACAATATTCATGTTTGACTTCTATCTAAAGGACCTTTCAAGCTAGATTTATCCCAGTTTAAAACATTCTTTAGCTGTACGTGTCTGTGCTCACTGGGGTCTCCCTTCATCTCTCATGGGTATTTTCCTTGACTGAGGTGGGATTCTTTCGATTCTTTCGTGTGCACCCCTAAAATGAGGTGTTTACTTTGTCCCGACTCAGCCTGCTTGGGAAAATATTTTTCCCCCAATCTCCAAAATGGTATCTGCATTGCCATGGACTGGAGGCAGGGTCACAGCAGAGTAAACATTAACAACCAGAGCTGTAGGCCTCCTCTGTTTGGTTTAGTGAGCCATCCTGGGAGTTCAGAGTGAGGGGGAACCTGCAGGAGCGGTGCGAAGTGACACGCAAACAGTGGTAAACACTGATCCCCCACCCCCACTCAGATTTGGCCCCAGGGACTCGGTCAAGTGTCCTTTAGGCTAAGTGAAGGTGAAGCATGTCACTGTCAGTTCCGCTCAATCACTGCCTTGTTTTGGGAGTTGCTTGAGCGTAGTGGTTCACAAGCTCATTAGCCTGCTAGCAGCTGAGGCTGGAAGTCTGATCTCATGCAATGTTTTGGAATGGTCTTGACTGCACCTGACTAAAGTTTTAACAAAGACCTATTTTTATTTGATTTTGTCGTTATCAAAATGTTTCCTTTTTTCACTTTTTTCCGTCACATGTTTAGGGTTTGGAAGTTCTGCTACCTGTATAGATTACTTTTTATTTTTTTGCTTGAGTTTTTTTCTTCAAACAAACGAACAAGAAAAAAAAGTCATTATCTCACGACAAAAATGCTGGTAATCTTATGAGGATAAGACAAGAAGAAGTTGGAGTTTTTACAAGATTTTATGCAAAAATGAACAAAACAAGCATGTCCTTGGACTGACAACTCACAACCAGTATCCCCATCATTACATCACTTCTGATCACTGGACAAACACTCTGCTAAGCGCTCAGCCAACCACGTCACAGCTTGAGTAAGGTCCCGATACAGTTGATAATGTGGTGCTGATGTGCCCAATGATTGAGTTTACCTATTTGTGAAACCTATAGTGAAGTACAACTTCTCAAAGTGCTTTAGTTGAAGGCATCTGTACTTCTTTTTGGTTTTGAATACAGTTCACCTCTCATCTGAAAGGCTTCTTTGAGAGCTGGAAAAGAAAAACAAACCTTTAAAACCCCCCAAAAAATTAGATGCCTCCAACCAAAGCACTTGAGGCTCTTCTGATATCTGTCCTCTGAAATAACCCAATAAAATTATGACTTTTTTTCCTCATAATATTTCAATTTTTTTTTTCCTCACAAAATTACGATTATATTCTCATAATGTTTGGACTTTTTTCCTCATGTATTTCCGATTTTATCTAAGTGTCTGTATCTTTTCTCACTGTGGCCCTAATACTGTGTGTGTGTGTGTGTGTGTGTTTATTAACATTCTGTTTGGCTCACAAGTAGGAAAAAATGGATATGATTGGCGTTGTTTCATAGTGAGATAAACCGTCCTCACTACGTGACATCGATATAGCCATTAGGAGAATCTTCTTATGTCTACAGTTTTATTTTTTGTTTTTTTTCTCTCACTTTGGCCACAATACTCCCTCGAAAGATAATTGAAAGATAAACTTTCTAAACTTTGACATATATAAAGATGGATGATGTCTCAACTTCCCTCCATTGTACAAAACTGAAGCAATTATATCCGAGATAGGAGCACTAGTCACCAGGAAGTGGAACTATGGTATTAGGTTCACGCCCATTTGCCCACCCACCCAATGGTGAACAGAGCTTGGCAGGAAGTTTTACCCCGTTTAACAAAACGACAAAAACCATCCTAAGGAAAAAAAAACAAAACTATTTGAGGTGTACTTTGAGTTTTTAGTTTGAGCCAAGGCCTCCCTGAAACAATGGAGGAGGAGGGGTTAATGACATGTACTGCAGCCCACCAGGAGAGGGCAATCCAGATAGCTTCGCTTCACATCTGGGGAGCACTCATCTTTCACAGTCTAATATTCTAAATAACAACAACTGCTAATACACTAACTGATTTTTAAGCTGTGCTAATCATTATTTTTTTTAAAATAACAACTAATCCTGCAATGTAAGAGGTGTCAGTACTGAAGCCATAGGGAATTGTCACCATACCTGCACCCCTCAGCTCTATGTAGTGTTTTAGTGCCTTTAAGCTTATGTTTTACACAAAATTATGTCCTTGTGGCTAGTGAAGAAGTGTATGAATTTCTAGTTTCTGATATATATTTCTAAAGGCTTGGCAAAGAGCAAAAACAGGCAATAGAAAGTATTCACCAGAAGTTTGTCAGGAAGCCATTAACACAAAAATGAATGGTAATGGTGCTCTGTTCCTACTGGATGGGAATAGGCAGCCGTTGGCCATAACACTTTGAATATGGAAATGTGGAAAACTTGCAGACTGTTGCACACTGCTTAATGAACCAAATAAATTTTGATTTTAGCAAATGTATCCATAAGATCTTATTGTTGTTTTTTTTTCTTCCTCCAATAATCATTGTTGGTATAGCAGGAAAAGGAAGTGAATAGAGGACGAGACAAAATAAAAGTGTCACTGTGCAAGCAGTTTAAAGTGTTCTCCGACCTCCACTGCTGCCCTCAAACTACACACACACACACACACACACACACACACACGCACGATGGCAACCGAAGGGCACAGACAGGCTGGCATGGTGCCCAGTAAGACCCTCAAAAGTCTCCTTTTAGAACGGGTTGGCATCTTACACCAGGATCAACAGTCCTGCTTTTCACCATGTCTGTGCACAGCCCACATGCACACACACATGCACACACATTAGTGTAACCCAGGAGCCACAGTTGAACAAGGTGCTTTTCTAAGGGAGAGGCAATATCAAAACGATTGCGTGCAATAAAAGTTTTGCTAGTTTGTTTAATTTCCAGGCTTATTATTGTTTTTCTATGGATGTTGATGCTATCCGACTGGAGGCAGTGAGGGTTTGGAATAGCACGTAGCGGTTAAATGGATATGTTTCAGGGCTAACTGGACCCCTTGGCATCTGTTTTCTGTACAAAAATAATATATTTGTATATCAAATCGCAGTTAAACCACTGCACAAGTTCTCCTTTTGTGGTGGCATTGCTAGACTACGTCAAGTCAGAATGAATAGCATTATTCATATTCTGTCTAATGTTACCTGATGATAACCTTAAGGGCCTTTGTGGATGAATGGATATTATTTGATTGATTATTATTAATAATTATCTTTGTAACAGTAAAAGTGAATCATGTCATATGAAGCACTTTGTAGGTCACATGACCTCAGTCAGTTTGTCCAAATTTAGGCAACAAAACAAGGAAAAAAATATGTATTTATGTTTATATTTAAAAAACTGTATAATCTCAGAAGCAATAATGAACAATGTTTAACATCGAATTTTGATTTCATTTGCTGACATTTTCCTTATTTGAACAGTTTTGTTTTGTTTCTTGTTTTTGTTTTTTCAGATTCAAACGAAGCTAACTTTTTGACTGTACTGTATGCATGCTCCAGAGCTGTGGAGTTTTGCTCCTGCAAGGACTTGATAGACGGTGCCTTTAGCCACAGCGGTGCTGTGCACCACAGACGGAGGATCCATGATTGCCGACAGAGAGCTCTCTGAGTTCCTGTGTGATGACTTGCCAACATCAACTCCATAACAGTGACTGTGGGTTCACATGGAGGGCTCAAGCAAGCCGGGGAATACAGAAACATTGCTTAACTGAATGTGTCTGTGTGTCAGGGAGGAAAAGATGTCTTCTTCCCTGAACTGAAATATTTGACAGCTGAAACAAGAGATAATTAGAGTAACAAAGAGATTGAACTTTAGTAATTACAGATTGGGTGTAGTGCCTTGTACAACCATGCTATCAGTTTTGAATGTGATTCAGCCAAGTCCAGAGAACTTACAGTAGTGTGCTAAGTCTACTGTTCTCCTTTGCAAAAAAATGACAATTCTGATAAAAAGAGCTTCAATTCTCATAAACACTTAGAAACTTGTAATAGATGTGTCTCTACTAATTAAATCTTATGGCGCCTGTGTTTGAATATGAAGCGGGGGAAAAAAATGTCTAAAATAAAGTGGCGCTTTGGACACTTTTTGGCTCTGATTGCCTGACAGAGGATGCTTAATCCTGTGGATGTCTTGGAAACGGCCTGTTTCTGCTGCAGAACTCCCGAATGAAATCATAGAGCTTGTTTGGCAGTGGTGTGGCAGAGACCTGTTTGTCTGTCGTGATGGCGACAATGACCAATGACACATGGAGGGATACAGGAGAGTAAGGTGATTGTGCCTCTCTCTTTATAACCCTCTATGATGGATGAAAGCTACTGTGAAAACACATTAGCAAGCGCTTCTCTGATTCTGTATGTATATATGAATATATATATATATACTGATCAGCCACAACAGTAATGAAACACTGGCTGCTGAAGTGAATTCTAGTGGAGAACCTTTGGTCTTGGCATTCACATATTCAACTTACCAAAACAATGTTTTACACAAAGTAAACAAAAATGGTCCCATCAGCTGGTCAATACTGGGGAGCCCTGCCGTACCACATAAACTACTCAGGAACTGCAAGACATGAGCAGCAGAGCTCAAATTCCAAAATTCCCTCAGTTTGATTGGACAGGATGTGTTGTGCATGCACCTTATAGCCACTTATAGTCACATTCAATGCCATGGTAATGGACAACAGAGGTGATACATGGGAAACTTTTTTTGTACTGACTTTTTATAGCATTTCCAGTGTCCATTGTGCTATCTGTTTCCTTTCCTCTTCCTCCATGTTGTGTTAGTTGCACTCTTTAATTGCCTCACCAGGTTGCACCTTCTTCTCCTGTGGTATAATGGCA
Organism: Mola mola; assembly: GCA_001698575.1. Lineage (NCBI taxonomy): Eukaryota > Metazoa > Chordata > Actinopteri > Tetraodontiformes > Molidae > Mola > Mola mola. The sequence goes on from KV751339.1 coordinate 10,283,714, forward strand.
CCGGACCTGACAGGTGAAATTTTGCCACCTTCTGGATGTCTCGAAGAATTAACCCCTAATATTTACACGACATTAGCGAATGGATCATTAGTTTAAAAATTGCTGTACATTTTATAAGTAAGAGCTGATCCACAATGGGGCCTCCATGGATTGGAATTTTTCAGGCATGTCCCATGAATGCTCAGTCAGGTTTGGATCTGAGGAATTTCAGGGCCAAGTGAACGCTTTATGCTCTTTGTCACATTCCTCAGCAGTTTCTGAGCAGTCTTTGTAGTGTGACAGCACATACTGTCCTGCTGGGAGAAACCAACGTCATTGAGGTGTGCTGAAGCCATGGCAAGTCTGGCTTGTCTAATTTTTTTTAAGGTGGAATCATAAACATTGCAGGCTAGTGAGCTGATCGATGTTGGTCACTCCACCTGTCAGTGGTTTTAATGTTGTCGCTGACCTGTGTAAGGTCAGACAGTGTCTTTTGAAGGCAGAGCTATTGTTTGTACTTTTAAAATGAAAGAGAAGTAGTTGATGCTTTGTACTAACTTTTATTCATAGTAAAAGTGTAGTATTTGGTGTACAATACCTCTTGTATTCAGTCTCCAAAGCAGCTTGATAAAGTGGTGGGGCCTAACATTGTTGAAACTAAACTTAACACTCTGATGCATCAACTTTTAGGCGACTTTGTACAAATTGCTCTGTCTTTTCTTCCAGGAAATCTTTTTTTGGTTCAAACACATATAGCTGCATTATTCTAATGTTAGAACTTGCCACTGTGCAGTGTATAGTAGACTAGCAGGTAAGCTCCAACTGCTAGTGAGGGTCAGAGCGGTGGCAGGGCTAAAGTTGCACATTCTAAGATTCCCACAACACAGATGAGGCAAAAAGGTAGAATTCCACAAAGCCATTTTAAGGCAACTTTTTTTCATGAAAGAGAAATGCAATGTGGATTAAAAATAAAATAATAATAATTAAAAAAAACAAATTGGTTTTTAAGGCTTTATTCAATAGCTGAAGTAGGACTTTTAAGTGTGAATGATTTTGTGTTTTGGTAGGAAATAAATAGAAAAGCACAAACTACAGCAGTTTAATTTATTTATGTTTGTCCAGTTTATTTAGTTGTCTGCAGGACTGAGCTCTCTGTTAGTGGCATGTTTGGTTCCAATTCATTTTTTATTGTCCAATGGTGTCGCTCACCCTGCAGGAAATTAGTTCTTTGCAGTGTGTTTGTTTTTGATTTGCTTAGTTTTAGGTTTCCTTAGTTTGCACGCGCTCTCATATTTTAGAGCGTTCAAGCCCTGCGTGCCACTTTAAATATCGAATTCAACTCCAATAATAATCAGTCTGTGTGTATGTGTGAGAGGGCATTGACGTTGACGTTTGTCAGCTGAAGGTTAAGGCAGAGACAGCCCTGGGGTAGGCTAGAGGTAGACAAGAAAAACTCAGACAAATCACTCTCACCTGCTGCCATCCTCTCTTCAACTCCTCACAATATCTTGTCATCCCCCAAATTGCTCTGGCTTGTCTCAAATTCCCCTTTCCACTGATCCTTCCAATTACTGTGCATGTATGCACACAGTGCGGCGGCCGCACCGTACATGTCCCAGCTCTAACTATGTTTTTACAGCGAGCAGAGGCAGACATTGAGGTATTTGGGTTATTCTTTTGGTTAGATTTGCACTGCAATTGAAAATCCCGCAGAATCGAATGTTAATCGAGCGTCAGACTGAGAGCAGGGGGGTCCAGACATAAGTCCATGACCCTTTTCCTCTCAGCGTCAATGTACCGTCAAGTCATATTCAACAGCAGGGGGACGAGAGAGAAGAAACATCAATCAGTCTTGGTTCATATGAAAACTAAATTTATTAGGAAACATGAAGCATAGCGAAAGAAAAAATCCTAAATCCAATAATGAAGTTTAAAAAATAATAAGGCTATTTTGTGGCGTAGTGCAGCTGAATCTTGATCGACACCAATGTGCTGTCCTGACACAAACTGCATCTACTGTACCCACAAACTTATTTTCCTTGCATTTCTCAAAGGTGTTTTATGGAAATCCTTCACCTATTTTCAAATTAAAAAAAAAAAAATCAAAAGGTAGAGTTTGTCTTAATGAGATGCAAGCAGCCCGAGCACTTGAACTGAACTGTTATTCTTTGTGGTTTTGAGGCCGACGGGCTTGTCGTTTTTGCAGTGTTTATATTTCAGATTTTAAGCAATACATATATAACAAATTATGCACATCACCTTCTCATATTAGACAGAGTCTGGACGTTGGCATGTAGCTGTAGTGGGTAAAGGTCCGCCAAGGCCAAAACCACTGGAAAAAGTGTGTGGGCTGAGCTGTGGATTCAGTCAGGCCTTTGTAACATGTGCAGGAGATTTTTCTAGAGCATGCCTTCAAGAATGCAGCCGAATTAAGAAGATTTACCTAAGGAATAGCTTGTACTTCTCCAAGACATATTAATAAGGCTTGGGGTGAAATTAAATCAACAATAACATCTCATCACATTAAATTCTCCACCGTGGCAGGGCTTTCCCTCTTAAAAACATTTGAATGTAACTTCATAAATGTGCAGAGGAAGTGAGTGTACAGTCGAGTGAGGACGCATGCATGCAGGGACACCCCAGTCGCAGAGATTATTGAGAAATGACCTGAGTTTAGCCCTTGATTTAGGAGGCACATGAGTCAAACTCTCTGCAGTAAGCATCAGTGTAAACATGCCAGAATTAGTGCAGATGCTTTCCTGAGGCAGGTACCATCAATTATACAGGACACATAACACAGAGAACTGAAAGACAGACAAGTAAACAGGTGTCACACAGAAACTCAGATAGTTTGACTCCTTTGAGGTGCAGATGCAGTTGCTTTATTGCATAAACAAAGTTACCTTATTATGTCTGATTTTATTCACAGTTTATGTAGGGTAAGGGTAAGAGGTTGGAGTTATGTTATGTTATATTAGGGTTAGGGTTTATACACCCAAATGTAAATGCCACATTGTCTATTCCACCTCGGGTGCAAATCCTAACGTAGGTTGATTATGGACATGTGGCTGCAAATAGCATCTGCCTCAATATGAACTGCCTGTAGCTACCTTTGTGTCCTTGTCAACTGAATATGGATACTCAATACTGATTGGTTAAAATGAAATATGCCCTCTTCCTTTGAAAAATGTACATTTGTGGGAACACATTTTAGGCTGAATAAGAAACTAAATGGCAAGTAAGGTAAGACAAAGAGAAGGCTTTAAACTGTGATGAATATTTACAGCGACTAAATGGGTCATAGTTTGGCTTTATTTAATCTGCGTTTACAATTTGATAAAGTGGATGCATGTTTAAATAAAAACAGTAGTGCTGGAAAATATACTTATTTGTTTCAACTAAGATGACTTTTTTTTTTACTTTCCTCTGTTTGTTATTTTATCTTGACTTACCATAAAGAGTTTTTGTACAAATAAAGATGCTAATGGGCCACACTTCAGAGAGGAGGTCATATAAAATTACTAACGAAAATGTAAAAAATATTATAAATCTATCTCAACAACATCATCAAGCAAAGCAACATTTTTAAATTTAGCATGATCATTTCGAGGTTACACTGTGAGCAGTTTGAACGAGGGGACAAAAAAACTGCTTGCGGTAAGTCTGAGCATGCTCTAAATTAGGTTAATACTCATGTGGTATAAAATAAGTCCCCTTTCTTTCAAAAATCTATTGCATCAATCGTAAGACCTAATCTCATAACTCAGAGTAAACTAAAGCCATTGAATTCCACCCTTGCAATTTAGTGCTAAAAGTAAAATGATGCCCATTCATTTCGAACCAAATTGGGGTATTTTGTACATGAATGTTTCTCTTAAGGCAGTAAAATGGAGAAGACAGAACATTACACAGACCTGCAGTGGCCTAATGGCATTTCCTGACATTTTGACACTTCTATGTTCATGATGTTGAGGATGTGTGTGTGTGTGTGTGTGGGGGGGGGTTAAAGACAAAGCTTTTTGGGGAGCAATTTACAGGAATCCTGATGATTGTGTGTAATTAAGCCTGTCACACTCAGGATGTCATTTTCAGGCTGTCTGCAGCCCCTTTGTTGACTGTGGTTTCCAGAAATTGTTCGGAAAAAGTTCTAAGTAAAGAATAATAGTCTGAAAACTGAATGACTAAGATGTAGGAAAAATAACCAGAAGCCACATTTTCTAAGAGCCGATGTCACCTGGAACATCCAAACAACATGTTTTCTCCTTTAAATACCTCGTTCCTGATGACGACTTTCCCTTAAATCCATGCAAATTCTTTAGTTGTGGTATTCTGATTCTGATAGAGGAACCATATATCTGTATGTTGTGGTCATTTATTCTTCACAATACATGTAGGCCTTATTTCTCTACACTTAAATACTATTCTTGCAAATGCTTTAGTGTTATCAAATGAGATAAAAGATAAATGAAAGCTAAGAGATAGATGGTTATTTCCTCTGCCTCTGTCTTTGGCCAAGTTAGCTGTCGTACTAAGACTGGGCAAAGAAACAAATGTCACGGTTTTTGGAGAGTTCTGGAGCTGATGTTGATCCACATCCTGGTCAGCTAATATATAAAGTGCTACAACTAAACATAACCTGCAATTTGGAAAAAAAAAAAGAGGTTTGAATAGTGGATAAAGGTGTTTTTATTTTTGACAGCCTGAATAAGCTTTCAATTGGAATACTATAAAAAACAGCAACACTTTCCATCCTGACCTCCGTTCTGTATTTACATGTTTTAGAATAACATGTTAATTTCACTCATTAGCTGCTGCTACGTGTCCTGTTGTATCATGGAAGTTGTTACACATTTTCCTGTATTGATTTTGTTGACAAATCCAAGCCTCAAGTGATGCTGATGATCAACCAGGTTGCCAGCTTTCCCCTGAAGCTTCTTGCCCACAGTCACAAAAGGTGTCAAAATCTGTTTGGAAGTGCAACATAAACATGAAGATTGATGGCAAAACCGCTTTCATTTATGTATTTAAGTCTTACTGTGGCAGACTATTCAACAGGGTGGGAAAGCTGGAAAAATCTGCTCAATCACATGTAGACATCCAGTAGAAAAAAAACCCCCAAAAAAGTCCAAACTGACGTTTATGACCAGCAACAACCAAATGCAGCGAAAACCACAACCCTTTGCAGGTTTTATATGTGCCGTTTGGTGCGTAATTTCACAAAACAAGTTGTTTTTGCAGCCCAGCCTGTCTGCAAAATGTCTGCCGATGGAAATGGAAATGTTAGCATCAACGTCAGTGTGAAACAAGAAGGGAATAAACATTATGTTAACTGTTGACAGGAACGCAAGACCAATGTGAGTTCTCAAAATGTAAACTCTCTTTTTTGACTCAAAATCATATAGCACTGTGTTTTAGAGCACCTGAATGTACATCTCGTGAGATTTCATTCATTCCACTGTTTAGTACTGATCTGCCTTTTAGAAACATTTGCCGACTGGCAACTCTATTGAATGTGTAAACTGCAGGGCAAACAAACCCAACCACATAACCAACAGCCCACTCTTTAATCTATGTTAAGTGGCTGTCAAGCGACATCCCCATCAAACTGAACTGCAGAAATAAGGGTATAATCATCACATGGAATCAATAACGTTTTCTATTTTGTTGGTTTTGTTTATTTGTTTTTTAGGAAATTAAAATATTCTCAATTATTCTACTCCTTATTTAGGAGCCTTAGGGGCTGCTCTCCTCAGCTATTGGGACTTTCAGCCTATGACCTGATGGCAGTAGCTGAAGAGAGGAGTGGAGAGGGGTGGATGGGTCCTGAAGCTGAAGTCGTTTATGACCAGTGATCTTGCTGGCCTGATTAGCACAAATATTTCCTATCCTCAAGTATACTTCTTTTTGATTGTCATTTTAATGTCAACCTTTCAGCTCCTCCTGGTCTTTTCTTTCCATCCATCTTTCACTTTTCTAAACTCTACTGGCATCCACCCCATGTATTGGGTGTAGACTATGAAAAATGCACCTTCAGAGCAGTTTAACTAATGTGATTATTTTTATATCTTTTATGTATTTTGACGATGAAACCGCTCACTGAGAAAGCTCCCACATTAGCCACTCCAGGCCTGAATATATACAACTGGTAATTATGACAACAATATATTTGTAACATTTTTTGATAAATAATAAACGGCTATCTAAACTCATAGCTTAGCATGACACCCTATTCTAAAATGAATAAGAGATGTAGCAGTGAAAATACCAGGATGAGATACATTTGAATTGTATTATGGGATTTGTAGGATCCAGCATTGTGCAGCTTTGCCCATTTTAGTTATCAAAATTCCATACGTGCCTCTGCTGCATTGATCAGTCATGAATTATCAACTTATTTAATACATTTAACCCTTTGACATTATTAACACTAATGTAATTGCAACTTAATCCATCTCAGCTATGCTAACAAATGCCCACCCCACACACACAGCTTCTCCCCGTCCATCTTTTTTGCCGTCTCATCCCTTCTCAAAGGTTACTCAGCTCTTTGCTCCTTTTTCACACCAGCTCACCCCACCTGCCCCACCCAGCTCCCTCCACCCCTCATCATTTGGCACCTCAGTCTCCTCCACCCTTCCTTCCTAACACTTTGCCCAACCCTCACCTTAGGCCTACCACGCCCATGACTACAGCCTGGATGGGCCTGTTGCCCTTTTAAGCTTGGTGATAAATGAGAGCTTTCATACTCTGGGTTTGTCCTGGCTGCTAAGTCAGTTGGGAGTTAGGCAGAGCTCCTGATGAGATTTTGCAGAGTCACGGGCACCGAGATGAAGATGTATTTTGAGGGAGGGTTGTAGAAATACAGTCAAAAGTGAGTAAATGGGAAGATGAGAGGGAAAAGAAAAGGATCAGAAGAAAGTATTATCCTGGCATGAAGATGAGATAGAAAAACAAGGGTTCATATTTGAGGCCTTTTTGAGTAAAAGACATTTATTTGTCAAAAATTAACTTTAGCGAAGAAAAAGCCACTATAACAGCAGATGCTACTGAAACGATTGTATCATACATTGTTGATAACTTAATGTTGCCCAGCAGCTTTCTTTCCCCTATGTACTGTTGAGCTTTCACTAGAATGTCAATTGTCATTCCAGTATTCTGGTGTGTTATTCTTATCTTGATTTAATTTGCCTCTTGTGCTTCGGACCTTGTCATGACTTGGATTATTTATTAAATTAGTTATGCTCTGCTTCAGTGTTCTGCGTGTGGGGCAAATTCCTTGTTGGTGGCAGGACATGACACTTCAGTTGCCATTCAGAATCGTAAAGAATAGGTCTATCTTGACCTTGTTTTCTAGTCTAAGTTAGCTTGAGCAACTATGAGGAAATGTTTGGCATTTTTATGTTAAAAATGTCTTTCTTTGCTTGTAATCATAATATTGCAAAGGTTGACCAGCTCATAAGGGACAGGGCTGTGGACAATTCTTGACCTAATCCCAGTTTCCTTTGAGGAGACTGGGTTTCCTCGAGGGGAAAACCCAAGGAAGAATATAAACAGATACAGGTGACATTAAAAAGTAGACTCGAAAAGTATAGAAAGAACGAAGAGTTCTGAGCGAGCAGGCCAGAGGAACAGAGTGAACAGGAACCAGCCAGTTGAGTTTTATGTCGCCTGGCTGTGT
>KV751339.1:10291476-10322937 GCA_001698575.1 Mola mola
GTGTGTGTGTGTGTGTGTGTGTGTGTGTGTGTGTGTGTGTGTGTGTGTGTGTGTCTTTATTTCAACAGGACATGTTTATACACTTGCGTCTGGTTCCTCACACCACAGCTCTCCGAGCTTTCACACGACAAACTCCCCGCAAACACTTGTTTCAACTCCGCAGCAGATTCAAGACACATCTCAGGTGGTCGCAGCAGTCACGTCCGACTGCCGGGATACAGGATGGAAACTGAAAACAAAACTGTCCTTAGCAGACTTACAGCCAGGAAACAGAGGATAATAAACCTTCTAAGGTGTTAGGACAATGTGTTTTTTTTCTGTGTGCACGCATGTGTTTGAGTGTATTTGGCTGCATCACTGCACTTCCCATCTTGTTATTCTAGCCTTCAGCTGTAATTGATGCCATCTTCCACAAAGCAGTCAGTTCAGTGGATGCCAGCATGGATGCAAGAGTGTGTGTGTTGGATATGTGTGCCACCAGAGCTTTTCAAGCTGCCTCTTGCACGCAACTGCCCAGTTATCCCTCTGGTGACAGCTGTTAAATACACATGGCATAACACAAACACTGAGGTTGCAATCAGGACAGCAGAATAATATAGGATCTTACAGAAATTGCAATATATACCATACTGTAATGTGTGTCAGCATGCGAAAATGTACACCATCGCTGTACTATGGAAAGACATGGGTGTACATCTGGTTGTGATGGGAAACGGTGGCTTTCCACCACTATAGTGGCTTGGCAACTGCACGGACACTGGAAGGAAAATTGGAGTGTGTGGTGGGAAATCTAACATTGAAATGGAAACACGCTACAGTCCCATTCATGGCAGTGCAATGATACTTAACATTTTAATAATGATGATCAAAATCAATGTTCATCCAAAATTGTTAATCTGGTATTCCAACCACACTATTCTCTCTGTGGAGACAATGGACTTTCATTGTTATACCTTCATAGTCTTGGGGAAGGTCGTTTCGATACATTGATTGGTTGGGATTGGAAGAAGCTTGTTATAGAACAATAAGCATTTAGAATCTTTCCAGGTACATCCATGTGGGAGGATATATGTAGGCCCAGCAGACACTGGCAGGATTATACACCTCAAAAAAGCTTTTGAATACTCTGTGGTGCTCCTGCTGGAGAAAATGTGGTAAAAATGTGGTATATTTTCATGGCCACCATCGTCAATCCTCCTTACTGATTGATTGTCAATTTCAAGAAAGGTTTTATCACTAAGGAGCCTTGTCATGGATTGATGCCAAGATGAGAAGGAGGAAGGAAAGAGAAAAACATAAAGTTTAGCGTAAATTTATTTTTGTCAAGACTGTGTTAGACACTTAATAACACATATTTTTGATATATTTAGTTTTGATACAAAGAGAGTTTCTATCTAGATCTTTAGAGTATATGATAGTCTTAGTACATATGTGTACACTGAGTCTTTGAAAAATAAAAGACAAAAGCCACTAATCTAAGCGCTGTAATAAAATCAGATGCAATGCCGACGCTTGATATTTATGCTCTGTCTTAGTATCTCTGTGTCAGCAGGTGTTGGCAGCTTAATTTATTCCCAACTCTTATTGCAAAGTTCAAGTTCATTCATTTACAGCTGTAAATTCTTCTTCTAGTCTATCCCCATTCATCCACTCATCCGTCCTGCTTTCTTGTCCTGACCCCGACACTTCCTGTTCCTCTCCTCCTTTTTTCTCGTTGTCCCACACATCCAACATCTGACATCTTCGAGTTACATTAAGACTTGTGGGGGCCATCATCGCCCAGCCATTATGGAAGACCCCAATAAAGGACTTGCATGGAGAGTGGATGAAAGAGGCCTTGTCCTGGTTGAAGATTAATTGGAGTGGACAATGAGATAGGACCTCCCCTTCCTTTGCCTCCATTCATGAACACAGTCACAACCCGCTTTTAGTGTGTCACACCCCAGAGTGAAGTGACTGCTGTATAGCCAGTAGCAGAGGCAGATTTGTGGGTAAGAGTTCTCATAAATCACTGGTATGGAAGAGTCAGTGTGAGTGTGATTCATTCACATGGAAATAGCCTTTCTTATTTAGACAGTGAATCTGTCAACCTCTTGAGCCCATAGTGTCTAGATATTTTGTATGTTGCATTATTTTTTTATAAATTTCTCATAGAATAATACTACATGTAGAACTCCATGGGTGTCAATAATGTAGGTTCCCCAATTTGTCGTAATGAAAAAAACCTCAAAGAATGGCGTTTTGGTGACACATTTTCAATATAAATGTTTGTTTACGATGAAAATCCGTAGGCTACCTATATTCTGGAAGGGGTCAAAGGGTAATTTACAATGTGTGATTGTGTTTGTGGGTGAAAAACAGGCCAATTTTAAAATGCTTTGTGCCATTAAGGTGGGAAATCTTGTCTGGGTCATCTGTTCAGTACAAATAACTTGAAGAAAGTAAACTCTGAGAAAGTAGAATCAGGAGCAGACTTTTATCCAGTCCAGTGATTCAGTATTCGAACATCAACTGGAATACGAGAAGCTTTGATTTGGCTCAAAACCAAAAATTTAAAAATGATCCAAAATTATCCTAAATTGAAAGTCTCAAAACATGCAAGGTGAAGGAACGCAAAACAAGACTTCCAGACTGGAAAAATAAACAAGAGAAATTGAAAGGTTGCCACTAAACTGTTTGGTAAAAAGACAAACTGCCAAACTAAGAAGGGACCACCAAGTCTTTTAGGCCATTTATTAAAATTTGGTCAGGTTTGAGTTTGATTCAAATTGAATGAGTTAATCTTTCTCTTTGCAGAATTGCCAATTGAAAAAGCTCAAGTCTATCATGTTTCACATAATTACAGAAGAGGAGGAAAATTGGACTAAGTTGCATTAGTCTGATGAGCTACCATTCAGTAATGGATTAAACAAAACAAAAATTATCTTTGGGTTTTATTTTTTGTTGTTTTTTTTTTTTGGTGGGTCAGAGTATCGAATGTGGCTGCATCAGTCAGCTTCAGTCAGATTTCTGGTTTGTCTGTATTATTTCTACAGTGTGCGTCATGTTATGGCAGAACAAACATGTGTATTAAATTTAGGCTTATTACATTATTCCTTTGTGTGATATCAGGATTAAATCCTCAAAGGCATTTTCTATCTGACTGGACACTAATCATCACCAGAACAAACTTCTCTACTCATGACTTCTCCAAATAAACTAACTATGCCTCAGCTGCTCCCCCATTTGCAGCTAATTAAGCCATGTGTCATTGTAAACAGAATCGCATCTGATTCCCATTACAAAGAACCAGCAGTAGCAGAAGTAGTAGAAGTGGCACAGGCTGGTGCGACGCTGCAACGGCAATGTCCCGTATTACATCATGAAGTACTTTACGGCGCTTAATTAACACACGCAGGTGCTTTGGTTTCTGCCTCTGAAAATATACAAATTGGAAAAACATTTCCACTTGTGCCAAGGCAAGACTCGCCTGACAGCAGTGGCCTCACAAATCACCTGTAGGGCTGCAATTGGCACTTCTCCTGATTGAGCAGTGTCTCGGGCTCCCAACATCTATGATTGCACATACTTACATATGCATTTCTCAACCGCCATCATAAACAACCCCCCCGACGAACAAACACTGTCAGGCGATGAACACAGCCACTTACCCTGACACACCTTGGAAACAAAGCAGAACCAAACCTCTGCAATCATTTTTTTTAACAGCTCCAGTTGCTCCGCTAAGCATCACATCATTTATCCCCTTTTTCTGGCGGACCACAGAGCAGCTGTTATGAGTAACCCTACGTAACACTGAACTCCTGGCTATAGAAAAGAAAAAAACACTGCTGATTTGCCAAATGAGCAGATGATTAATTAAAAACACAGCAATGAGCATGTAATTAATGAGTCCATCAGGTCTATGTAATCTCAAGGATCCAGTATTAACAAACTGTGAGCAGGTCAGGGTAGAGGTGATTAACAGTGTGGCCACATTGGCTTTAATTAGCTACACAAGCAGAGTCACAACCAGATTAGCTGAGCATAAGTCAGCATTTTAAGGTTTTTAGTTTGCGCATGGTACAATAAAGACATGCCTTAGACTCAACATGATGACTGCAAAACGTGGAATGGATGTCTGTTGAGGGCATTTGGGAGAAGCTAGAAAAGAAGTCAAATAAGTCAGCTTCGTGTGATGTAACTCAAACCTGTAGTGTTTCTCTACACCCACACATTTCTTTAACAACTGAAAGTCTTTCCACATAAGCGGTAGAAAATGCATGGATGGATGTTCTAGACTTTGGAATTAGGCTTTTAGAAGTTCTACATTTAGTAGACAGTTACTGAAATAAATATTTCAGTCATTATTTTATGTCACTAGTAACAGATGACTTCAAGAATATTGAATAAATACACCCACAGAAAATCACAGCAGTAATGATTCAAATTGACCGTCAAGAAATAAAAATGTAGGTGTCCGTCCTGGTAAACAAACCCCAGAGATCTACTGTTTGTCAGGGTGTGTATGCGCATGCGTTTACTCACAGTCCAGTGTCAGTTGCACTCATTTAGACTTTGTGGAGCTTCTACGTTTCACATCATGTTGGCTGAACACTTTTCCTCAGTTTCCTTTTTGTCATGATCAGGATTATCATTCATGCGTTTTATCTAGAGCATTTAAAGGTGGGGTTGACATGGTTGGCAATGTATCCAACCAAAAATATCTCACCCCCTCCATCCAGGCCTTTCTCCAAAGCCACTGGCCTGGACCTCATGAATGTGCAACATCTGACTGTCGTCAGCCCTGCATGTTGAATATGTCCAGTTACACGGACCAGCAAAGCACAGATGCATTCTCCGGAAAACGAATAATACCTGATTTAAAAAAAAACCCAAAAAAACAAAACAGTGTGAAACACTTGCACGGCAGGAGGTCATGCACATAAGCCAGTGAAGGAGGGTGGGACAAGCAGACAGGTGACCAATCATTGCACATGGCCACGGCGACACAATTGATGTATTTATTACAGCGTTAACAGGACTACAAACCACATTTGTCACTTTTCCATATCATTTAATGCATTATTAGGGTTTTAGTTAGGGTATCTTGATGTTAAGAGATTTTCTATGGATATTACAAAAAAAGGTCTCTGGAAAACATTACCAACCCTACCTTTAAAAAACAAAGATCAAAAACTGAAATAATTTCCATGTGTTTCACTGGAAAGCTGTGACTGACCCTTTATCAGCTCATCATTGTGTAGTGGTCCAAGTGCAAACACCATAAATTACCATTCCAGGAAAGTGAAAAAGTGCAGATGAAAGTCAGATTTCAAGACGTGTTCCACTGAGAGTCTGTGGTGCATAATCAGCAGCTCATCTGCAATTTTTATGATCTATATTCCGCTACAAAATTCTTTTCTATCACTCACAGCATTATGCTGGGCTGTGTTTGTCCCAGGAGGTCCTTGTTTATTACAAACTGTGGAATATTTGTTAGAGAGCTGAACTTTTCAAGTCTTTGAGCCAAACCTGGGTAAGCATCCGCTGCCTTCACAGAATCTCTGTGCATCCTCAGTACTGATAGATAAATGAAATGGATTGTTCACCAACCTCTGTGTGCTTGACTTGTGTTCTTACACATCATGTACGTGTGCACATGCATGTTATATATACCCATTTCCCCCATGGGAGACACATGGAGTGTCAGTCTACGAGGCTGTCAGTGCCTGCTCACCGACAGCCTATAAGTTTCCCTGGTCCCCTTTTAGAATAACAACCACCCCCTTATTGAATAACCTCTGTTTCACCTAACCCCTCAGTGCACCCCTCGTCTCCTTCCAGAAGACCAAATTTAAGCTTAATATGAGTCCGGTTAACCCCGTTATTGATAAATCCAGGTTCCTTACCCCAGCCGCTACAAATTACCATATTATAGGGCTTACAGGCATTAGATTTGGGAGGCCCTGACCCAAATCAGACAAGAAGTACATGAATTGCTTTTGTCTGTCTGGGCAGCTGGTGAAGGAGACTCGGCTGGAGTCAGGGAGATAGATATGAGGAGGACCGAACAGAGAGGAGGAGGTGGCATCAGCTGTGATCACAGTATATCAGTCTGAAGAGACCGACTGAAGGCCTGAGTGACCGCTGATCAACGGTCAGCAGTCAGATGATGCAGCTACTATAAACGTTTCTGAAACTATTACCGTTATAATTAGAGTTGAACATAACAGATGAAACAGTGAAAAATCTTTAGTTGTGGCTCTATAATATGACTACTTTGAAACCTCAATAGACAAGAATTTTGATCATTTCAAACAAATAGAGCATTTTCATTTTTAATTTTTATTTTAAAGCCATTGAGAGTGTTTTGTTGTTGTACCTATGTCTGCGTGAACAAAATACCTTAAAAACTACTGCATCAATTATTACCATATGACCACATGAGCTGGTTAAATTTCTGGACTCCAAAATTGACAGAATGAGAGACGAAGACAAGTTTTGCTACTTCTATACAGGGTTGCAGCCTAGTGGGCGCCCCATTTATTTTAAATTTTTTTGGGGAAAAAAATGTTTTCCCTAAATCTTTAGGTGACATTTTAGATTTACATTTGTTCATATTAATAAGGAACAGACCATAATTATAAGGTCAACATAAATAGTGGAGAATCATAAGGCATTATCTACGATATATCCAACAGTTAACTCAACTATCCTTCAACGTTCAAACTAACCATACCGCCATCAGACTACCTTATCCAGGCAAGCTAATTTTTAGATTGTGCTCGTTTTAACATTTTAGATGCAGAGGCCATCTCTTTATGTGAGGTTGATGAACTGCAGATCTGAATGTTTGAAAAAAAAAATAATAATAATCATAATTAGCTAAAGTGCAAATGGATGATGGTGTGGAAAGTTAGTCAAATTCTCAGTGAAGGGAATAAACGTCTGTTGGTACGTCCTTACTTGAAAAAGACATCAGTTTGCCTGAAATGTCTTACTCACAACAATCTTACTGATTTTATTCGATCAGTAGCATATTTTTGTATAGGAAATCAGATTCAAAATGTACAGTGAGAGTTTGAAGACTTGGAAAATGGTGTCTTACAGTATATAGCCATAATTTCACGAACATGCACTTTTTGATGACAGCCACAATTTTAATTCCTTACACACGTGTCCCAGGTTGATATAGCTACTCCCTCTACCCAAACACTTTTTTGCATAACTCAATCTTACACTACAGTCTGGCTACAATTATCACCCGAGGCTGGAGCAATGAGTTTGCCAGATTTATAGAGCCATCATTACTCGATTATCAACAGCTCTGTCTCCCACAGTGGAAGCAGATAGAAGGGACTTGAAGGGTAAATACCTTCAAATGATGAAAGACAGATGCTTGGACTACTGGTAGGGAAGGACTGACTGGTAAAGTCAGACATCTGTTCATTAAGCACTCAGTAAACTGTACTCTATTAGATGACTCAGATAAGATTTATTGCGGTATGGTCAAATTCCAAATTTTGAAAAATGTCAGTAACATCTAACAGCAAACACATGAAGGCTTTATTGGAGAAGTTAGGATTTGTTTTCCTCACAAACACTTAGGATGGTAACCCTATCTTATGTTAGTATGTTCAGCATGGATCTTATAGCACAGGAGGCAGTTAGCTTAGCATAAACTTTAGAAGCAAGGGAAGAAACTAGCTTTGCTCTGCAAGGGGTCTTCAAAAACAGATGCAAAAGTTGTTTCAAAACTATCAATTTTAATACGGCAGGTAGGAAAATCATCGCCTAATACCACGTTACCTGGGAAGTCCACAGCTTGTGATGTTCAGATCTTTCTGATCATGCAAATTTTCAAATCAGCTGATATGTATGCTTATAGGTCTCGTAGTAGAAGAGTAAATAAATGTTTGAATATTAAGAAAGAAAGAACCTGATTTGTAATGAAATAATTGGAGACACTTGGCCCATCTGTTTTCATGACTGCTTCAAACACAGTGTGCAGACTGTGGTATTGATGTTTCATCAAACTTTCAGAAGAGTTACAACTGAACCTTACAGCTCAGCAACACCAACCTGCTCTGTTATCCAATAAAGACCTTTGCAGTGCTGATATTTTCCAGCTTGTTTAAACTCAGAACCTATGTGTCTTCTATGCTCTGTAGACGCACGCACGCCTGCCATCACAGCACGAGGGTCAAAGGACAAGACTTAGGAATGATGCACCATAGCTGCAAACTTAATGAAGTCATCTGTCATCTGCTGTTGAATAATAGGGGTCATCGCTGAAGACATCTTGACTAACTGAATGGGTGTTGCTGTCAAGTTTAATGACATCCTGTTGTGTGTTTTCAAAAAGTCAGAAAACTATCTTCTGCTTGCAAAGGCCACTTGAGAGCCGAATTAGACCATAATTTGCATCAAAATACTTAATTTACTGTAGATTACATTGTAAAGATTGGTGGATTTACTTGAAGAAACTACACAAATCTGTTTGGCAAATATCTAACTGCAAATAATGACAACAAACCAATAGCAATCTGATAGAGTAGACGCTTTGAGTGAATGAACAGTAGAAAAATCTAAAATGGCAGACGCTGCCACGGCCTAATTCCTGTGCCGCTGTGGATATGAATCTCTCCACCAAATAAAGATATGCTTTTCTGCCAGTTAAGCAACGGTCTAACGATACAAACACGTCTTCTGAACAAATGAATGTCCTCTTAGATGCACAGCTTCGCTAACTAGAGTTGCTAACTAGAGTTCCCCAGGGGTTAGCAAGCTCCATAGATCGAATGGATAATTTCTTCTTTATAATAAACATCTTTGTTGAACAAAATGTTGGACAGTACAAGTGTACAGAGAACAAAAATGATGACGAGTGTTACAATGTCACACCTGGCTAGAAGTCAGCTGGCTCACCAGACTTCAAATTAACTGTGTTTTACCAAAGTACATAGTTTTGGAATAAACTGGAAGAACTTTGTTGGAAGAACTTTCTTCTTCCCTTTCAATAATACTTTTTCATTGAAATATGGTGTACAGAGAACAGATTACCATTACCGAATAATTGACAAAGAACTAGAAACTTTTGAAGGAGAAACATGTGGAGCTATTGTGACTGACTTGCAGGCTGCTTGCATGTTCTACTTGCACAGTGACAGTGGTTTATGCCCTATAAGAATCAATATGTCGAAATATTAATTTGGTAAAGATCTGCTTTCTCACAGTTTCTGGTGTGAACGTGGCACTGTGGGCAAAACTCATACAATACAATAATCTGCTCCCAACAATCACACATACAAAACAGATCAGAGGGTAAGCGTCAGGCTCTCCACTGCCGCCCCAATGCCCATCGACAGTTTATGGAGCAGCCGTTTCCTTTGGGGTGACGTCGCCCTTGAGTCAGGGCTCTGAGTCAGGCCTCTGATGACTCAGCATACAATGTGAAGTTGTCATTAATTTAGGCCACTTAAGACAATTTTCCAGTTAGGCTTGTTTATTAATGAGGCAGGGCAGGGCAATTAGGTGATTAGGGCTATGGCAGTACTGTGCTTTTTTAGGCATGCAGGAGTGGACAGAATCTGTCTGAACTGTGAAGGAGTCATTAGATAAATAGATGACAACAAACTGAAAAGAGTCAGGAGCTCCACACTTAACAGGACAGTTATTCTGCCTTACTGAATGTGTGGTCGTAGTAATTATTTTAATGACACTTTAAGCTAATAAGGTGGCATGAAAAGATGTCAATTTTGAGACTGTCCACAGGAACTGAGGACAGATGGGGAAAAAACAAAAGGGTTAGGAAAGAATACAAAAGCAGCAGCATGTTTCCATTCAGTGTCTTAGCAACCTTTATTTGTTACATTCCCTGTGCAAACCTCATTTCTGCGGTCAGTCCTACCAGTTACCTTGCTGCCTGCTCTTACTTTTCGGCACCTTGTGCACATGTCTAGACCCAAAAGGTGTAAGCAGTGGGCTTAATGACTGTGTGTGCATGTCAGCCAATGATTCATCTTGCCATTATTGTACTGCATGGAAACGTGGTGCTGAAAGGCACTGGCTGGGTCTCGTCTTTATATATGGTGCACTGATGCTGCCCCTGCAGCCAATTGCAGGAATCCAGGGTGATGGATTATTTGCTGCGTCAGGAGATCATATGTTTTATATTTTTTAATGTTGAAATGATTGATGAATAACAGTCTACAGGGCACTGAAGTTAACCATCAACGTCTACAATCACAAAATATTTAAATGATCTAGTTATCTATTATCTGTCACATTAATCATTGTCCTATACAAAGCTGCAGGTAACTTGAATTTTCATATCTAGGTTGCAAATGTTGTGCATCTGCTTATTACAGAAATATGTCAGATTTGAAGAACAGTTATGTGATCTTGTTTCAAATTGATAAAAAGACACAAGGAGAAGACCTAGTCAAGACAGAAAACTGCAACAGTACTGACATGTCAAAGACAAATATGAATCCTACATAGTTCTTGCATATATTTTGATTAAAACATTTCAAGGTTACTTATCCCTACGAATGTGAAAAATAGATGACGCAAGCTGCTTGAAAGATTTATTTGCTAGTTACGTGGCAGGCAAGAAGACGAGAGGATTACTCAGCTTCCTTTAGTCTTCAACACCTAATGGATGTCAGAGTGGCAGTGACTCAAAAGTTAATATGTGTGGTGTGGTTGAGTATTTCAAAACAGTAAAAAAAAGCTCCCAATTAGTACTACCGTTTGATGAATATTTTTCATGCAAATCTAGTGTTTGCTGTGGAAATGCTCTCAAGTAACACCAAAGTGTATCCGCTCATTGAGAGAAACCCAGGTCTATGATGATAAATTATAAATCTATAGGTTTTATGGGATTAAAATGCTACAAAGTAGTCGTGCAAGTATTTTCCATAGCAAAAAAGGGTAGTTTTTTTTGGCTTTGTGGATGTGGCGCAGTCAAGCAATTTGACACGGTCCTGCCCTCCGATAGCCCTGACGGAGTCACTTTGTCTCACTGTTACTATCACAGAAAAGGGATTTACTAAACAAAATAATGTCTCAGAATGAAACTAAGGGAAAGAAAAAGAGAGTGAAAGAAACATTACGAGACCTCTCCCTATGTTTACCTTTGCAATTTTGTCCAATTTGTCTAAATTGCTTAGCTGACCTCTCAGAAAAAAAAGCATATGCTTAATGTCAAAAAGCAGCAAAATATGACTGATCACCTTCATTTTGTCCATTTGGCTCCTGGGCTCGAGCCACTAAATTGTGTATTTTTTCCATGGCGCCAAACCACCCGCCCTGCATTTAATTAATTTCCTCTTATTTATATGGCTGAAACTTTACAGCAGTTTTTCTTTAGGCAACTTTCCTGTCTTTTGGAAGACCCAGACTGTTGGAGCTTTGGTCAATCATCATTTACGGTCACATAAATCATCTCATTTCATCTGCCTCTGTTTTTGTCGCTGCTGAATTGAATGTTGTGCTGGCATTGAGAAAAAGAAGCAGAAATTAATTTGTCAGGATCAGATTGTTAGAAGATGAAATTACAGCCATCAGGACCAATCGAGGAGTAATGTTGGTGAATGTTCCTTGTGGCTTTTATACTGCATTCGGGAGGGCAAAGATCTATTCCAGTTTCCTTGTTGATTTGGCTTCCCATGGATCATTGCTGGTCCCACTGGAGGAAAGTTAAAGCAGGAGAGGGGAAGAAAATGCCACCACTATCAAGGGCTTTTCTACAAGGAAGCATTCATGTTTTAAGCACTGCGTCAAGTGTACAAGTTACAGATACGATCTCACTGTAATCCACTAATTTGGAAAAGCAATTAGAACACAAATAACCAAGTCACATTTACTTTATTTAGAGATGAGAATTGGAGTGAAAGTCCTGAACATGTACTCTTTTAAAGGCAACATGTCAACGTCAGGTTTTAATGCACGCAACGTAAACCACATTCCTGTCTCCTTTTCCCTCCGTTGTAGCCAAAAGGTAGAACATGTTTTCTTTCTCTCCTTCATATTTAATACAGCTCTGCTCTTGTTTACTTGGAGGTCCCGGCCTTTCCCGTAAGCGAGCCGTCAATCCATCATCTCCAAGGTGGGTAACCAGACCAGGCCTGTTTCCACTGGAGTGGAAGCCACTCTACGGAGAGACCTGGGTGGGAATGGAGTGCAGGGGGCTGGGATTCTGAGAGTAGATATGTGTGGGTGGGGGAAGGAGACTTCAGGACTGAGAGGAGTGAATCGTGAGGTGAGTCTCGTCAGCAGATTTTTGATTGTCTTATAAGTATTTTAAATATCCAAGTAATGGCACTGGAGATTTTTTCATGCACCCTTTGCATCTTATCTTTTACAGGGGGGAGTGTAACATGCACAATTTTGGTGAAAAGCTAAGCTTGTCAGTAAAAATCATTGAAGGAATCTGAAGAGGAGCTATCCGTCTTTATATTTAGGGCCCGACCACCAAAGGCATGTATTCATAGCTGCTCATTATTGTTATCATTTTGTTTCATTCTTTTTCTTCTCCCAGAAAAATGAAAATTTGGGGAATATAATTATATTTTGAAATTACAAGGTTTTCTTTACCTTGAAAATAATACTATGGGCTGTGGACTTTGGAAATTAAAACAGGAGTTTTACAGTAAAGTCATTTTGGTTTGTCAGTGAAGGTTATCAGTCATCCAGGTCATCTTAATCTTGAAGTGTTTAATAGGAAGCAACTGGACTTCTATCTTGTTTGAAGACGTTTCGCCTCTCATCTGAAAGGATTCCTCACTTCTGAGGGTCAGTGCGGGAAACCTCTGGCTAGTCATCATGTGAGTCGTTAAGGTCACATGAGCCCCGGTGTGAATCACTCGAGAGTGTCTGCCCCTCATCCCTGGTTTCACGTGACACGAGGGCTTCCAAGACAGCATTGTAGGTTGCAGACAAGTGGTGTCTTAGTCTATCACCTCTGTTTAGAGAAGGTTTCTCCAAGTGGACAGGAGCCACAAATAACCACCCGAGGCAGAAAGGGAAAAACAGAAGAACGTGGTTATCCCATATGTGGCAGGTCTATCGGAAAAATTCAGAAGAATCTTCCAAAAACACAAAATTCGAGTTAACTTCAAACCGGGCCAGACCTTAAGACAGAGACTAGTCCATCCCAAGGATAAAACACCCAGGCATAAGCTCAGTAATGTTGTGTATGCCGTTCAATGCACAGAGGAGTGCTCTGACCTTTATATAGGTGAAACCAAACAGCCTCTCCACAGACACATGGCACAACACAGGAGAGCCACCTCATCGGGACAGGACTAAGCTGTACATCTGCATCTTAAGAAGAAATGTCAATCCTTTGAGGACTCCAATGTCCACGTTCTGGACAGAGAGGGCAGATGGTTTGAAAGAGGAGTAAAAGAGGCCATCTATGTCCACTTGGAGAAACCCTCTCTAAACAGGGGTGGTGGACTAAGACACCATTTGTCTGCTACCTACAATGCTGTCTTGGGAGCCTTCCCCAGGCGGTTTAACACCCACACCCCCCCCAGGTTGGGTGTTTTCACCACGTCCTCATTTTTGGGGATTGTCTCCACCCACTCTGGGTTAAATACCTGGGTTTCCCGCACTGACCCGCAGAACTGAAGAAGCCTTTCAGATGAGAAGCAAAACGTATTCAAACAATATAAGAAGTCCAGTTGTTTCCTATTAAACACTCCAAGATTATTTTTCGTTTCCTTTCAAGACTAGCTTTTGAGAAACTGTTCTGTTTATTGCCCCCCCCCCCAGTGGTGAAGTGGGACATCTGTCCTTGTATGTAAGGCATCCTTTGGTTTTGCCAAGCCTTTCCTAATGCACAACGAGTCCTTTGCAATTGGTGGCCTACACCCTAAGCCTTCCATTTAGTCTCTCTGGCCAACGCACTCAGGTTCTTACTCTAAGAATTCATAAGTAATGTTGAATACATTAACAACAATATATAACATAATTAGCCAAGTTAAACGTCAATAGCACCATTTATGCTTACATTTATGACTGAGCAGGCTCCGGCAAAAGCAAAATACCTATATATGCCCAATTGACATTCTTATCAATTCAGGCAACCAAACAATTGATATTATTTACATTTGTAAATGATTTGAAAAAGGCATTGCCAAGCTATTTTTTTTCTAAAGGCTAAGAAAATCTCCATAATTCTGTAACAGCCACAGTAAATCCTGATATTCTAGAGCAGGTTTCTCTCGAGGTGAAACTGAATACTGGCTGAACAGGAGTTGTAGAGTACATTAGGTGGAGTCTGAATATGCATTACCTGTCCGTCTGCAGGTGTGACTATTACTGCGTCAGTATGCAACAGGACCCAGAAACAAGCTCAGCATCACACACTGATCATCTGATCGCTGCCGGAGCTGTGCCTCCAGGCCTGTATTATTCCAATGACCCAACCTGAAAAAGCCCTGCTGTGGCAGTTCATTTATTAAAGTCAGGCCTCCCGTTTCTGTCCGCGTGTGAGTATGACACACACGCTGGAGGAGGTGTTTCCCGACCCTTTAAATACAAGCCTCAGGATTCCCTGTTCTATTCTGGGCTGAGCTCTGACCTGCTCTTCTGGGGCCGCACTCTGTTTTCCAGCTTTGTTTTGTTCCACAAGTAACTCTGCAAAACACACATATTTTATTAGTGATAATATTAAGAAATGCAGTAAACAAGTGAAACTAGTTACAGAGACACACACTGCTCAGTCATCGATCTCTCAGTCTTATAAAACAGTACACACTCTCCTGGCTAATGACAAACATAATACTGTCCGACCTCCCTGTGTGTTAGCTGCCACACTACTTTATAAGCTCAGATGTCCATTTGTATTCAGCTGTATCATTACTTAAAGGAAGGGTTTGAATTTTTAAGAATTGCACTGGTCAGTTACAGTGCAAAGGTCATTCAGACTGTCTTGATATTTCATTTCTCATAGGAAGTGATACAAGGGAAATACCTACTATGTTTGCTCACCAACATCCAACAACCAGCCAAAGCTTACTATTTTAAATAAAGTGTAAAAAGATAAGAGATAATCTGGCCATAACAACTAAGACAAACCTTTTTTTATTCTTTGTATACACTGTGTTTTGTACAGATCAAACAAATACAATATTATGTGTTTGTGAGCTTAAGAGCTGGTGAAAAGATTTTAAAAACACCCCATTGCTTCATCCTGTATTGAGCCTCAGTCTAATAACCCCACCAGCTGCAGCCTTAGCTAAGTACCAGAGAGACAAATCAGTCATCACATCACTTATAATTCAATGTTTGTAATGAAAATTCCGTGGTTATTTTGCCAATGTTTTACTATGTTTAATTATAAGAATGTATTTAAATGTGTTGCAGATAAGATACCTAAATGTTCAATAATATGAAAAAGAGAGATGCAGCAAGTCTTCACAACTGAGGAACTGACAACAGTTAATGTACGTTGTTGTTTGATCGACTACCTAAAAAAAACATGAAAAGGCTAATTATTTCTTCTTATTGTTTCCTATTTTATTATTGTTGTAATATATTCCCACTTGTGAGGAAACACAAGGCCCCCCCGCTCCTCTGAAAGTCCCTATGGCCTCCTGGCTGAAGCGTTTAATGAAGTGCCAGAGCGCAGTTTCTCATGCTGCCTTTCAGCCAAGATACGCAGTGACATACAGGACATGTTTGGGTTCATCCCAGGAAGCCCTGGACTGTGTGAAACCACCGCGGCAATAACAACCTGATTCCCACCAAAAGTATTTATAAAAACAACTGTTTGAAGAAAGTGTAATTATCGATATTGATGGAAAGTCAGCAATGCGATGCATCATCCCAGTGGCAACAGCTTTAAGTAACATCCAGGGCGAAAAAGCAAATATCCAAGCCTACAATTGTTGGCTTACATGATAAAGGACTGCGGATGGTCACGCACACTAGCTACAACACACAGGACTGCCAGTGAAAGTTTGTTCCTGTTGATTTGACTTTTTTTTTTTTTTTCTCCTCGACTTGTGTTCTTTTATGACTCCCACATTTTGTGATAAATCACAGCATAAGAGTGGGGACAGTTTCATGACATCATTCACGCTACATTTCCAACCAAAAGCCAGTTTTTGATTAGGGCTGTAAATCTTAAATGTTAATCCAGGTAAAGCTTTATAGTTCTGTCTGCTCAGATCCATAGCAGTCGCCTGCTTAACGAGTGGAACGGGGGATACACTCTGCTGTTTGTTATTTTACCTGTGAGTTCACAAGCTTTGATTATGTTTAAAGCCAGACCACAACTTTAGCTGCACAGCACAAACTCGGCAACGCAAAAAGTTTCAAATGCAGAAGGATAGTAACGTTTTTTTCCCCAACATCATCATCAGGGGACCTGAGAGAAAGCGATTAAAATGAGACTTCGTGGCTCCTAGTGAGCTCAGTATTAACTTTTTGCTTTTAAAAGTTAAGTTAAGTTATAATTTGATATAAAAGCAGTGATAAGTACTAAAAGGCAGATTAGCAGTGACAAAATTTAAGAAAAGTTTGTAAGTAATACTCATAAAATGCACTGAATTGTCCCTGCATTCTCCACCATTAATGGATAGCAGGAAAAGTGCAAATTCCACAAGAAAAAATTGATGTTCTTTAAACTTTTAAGTGAAAAGTTCATGCCCCCATGATTTACTGACAAGTTAGGCAAAAGCAGTGTGAGCTCAGAAGTTTAACAGGTACAAATAAATGGTTGGAAAGGAGAAGATCATTTTTGATATCATGTCAGTGTGTGTTTATATTCCAAGAACACAAAACACAAGAACAAAAGAGCTGCATTCACACAAAGTCACCTTGAGGAGAATAATTTCACTTCTTAATGTTCTCAGCAACAAATAATAATTACCTTTCAGTTTACTTCTTGTGGATCTGATAAGCTAGGTAGGGCTTTAGTTCAAGCAAATGTGTGTTTTATTACTAATGGGCCAAGTTTATGTGTGAGGGAAGGTGTTCACGTTAAGGTTTTTGAAGTGGATTGTTGTTGAGTTGCCTTTAACAGACCACTGACATGTTGATGGGGTGCGATAAGAACTGCCTGAGAGGCCAGAAACCATCTTCGGAAATATTATATTTGTAAAGTACTTTAAGTTTATAATTTGGCAGCTGAAGTCAGCTAACAATTGACGGGAGATCAGTTGTAAAGGTTCTCAGTGTACCCCAATAAAGTGTCCGTGACCTAAAGCAACTCATTGTTAACATACACAAAGCTACTGTACATTTATCTTACCTATGATACGGCATAATAAACTGAGTTCTTAACGTCACAGACGTGTTAATACATACATTGGCTCAACTTTCGCACAGCTCTGTTCAGACAAAGTATAGTTTCCCTCTAAAGGATAATAATGTCTCTGAAAATCGGGAGTATTACGGAATCATCAGCACCACCAAGGCTGCATTTTCTTGCACAATAGTGGAAAAACTAATGGAGACTGAATCCTAATTTTTTGCACATGCATAGATAAGAGATCTGGAATTGATTAACTTTTCAGTATTTCCTGATGTCAGGATTGGCCACCAGGTGCCGTTTATGGTAGCATTCACATGTTGACCAAATTGACTGCTGACAGTATGTTTCATTGTTCATGCCTTAAAATCCTGCTGCCATGAGATGGCTCAAATAATTTTAGCTTAGGCTGATTACAAGAAATAAAAACAGATAATCAGCAATGAAAATAATTAAAACATTAAACGTAATTGTTTCATTCAAAAAAAGCCTGTCTGTTCTGTCAAGGCTGCTACTGTAACTACTGCTCAGTGCAGAGTACATCCAAATCTAGAGCTGAATCTGAGTGCTCAGTTCACCTTTTGGACAAGGACTTTTGCATCAAGGTCTACCAGACAGAGAAATTGAATTAAGCTCAGAAAAAAAAGAGGAAAAAAATTGGTTTCCTTCGAGAGTGAAGTTATAACTGGGTCATTATTTCCAGGCCATAGAGTTCTCAGCAGAGTTTGATATTTCCAGCTTTATTAACAGAAAAGAGGGGATGTCAGCGAGCATGGAATTTTCCTGTGTCTTTCCTGTCAGAGGAGTGAGGGACAGAGCGAATTAATACACAGCTCACATTCAGAAGACTCCGGCATTCGCAGAGGATGCAGCTAAAAATGTACACTTAACCACATCATGGCCACAACCATATGTCAGTGCATAGAATACATTAACACTCCTCGTGCTGTAACATTCATTAAAAGTTTCCTCTATGTTACAGAAAATGACTGAGAAACTTATAATTCACCCAATTATAGTTGTGCCTCCATATTACCCCTGCCCTGATTCCACCCTCTCTCATTACTCTTGCAAAAACACATAAATCAGAAACGCATACACTGTGCCTCTGCAACACAATGCACTGGGGGATAATCCTTAACTATCCTCACACGTCTCAAATTCAAATTTCTACTGACATTCCAGTACCCCAATCCTCAGCTTGGGTGTCAGAAAATAATGGTGAGGAACTCTCGCCCCTTCTCTCTCCCGCATTATTCCTGGTTTAAAAGGTAAACAGAGCACCGAGCAGGTGGTTGTGGGGGGATTTTCACAGAGACTTCGATGTAATGTCTGGTGGCAATTAGGTGTAATACAGGATGTCAAAGCCCACAGCCGCTAGCC
The DNA here is from genome assembly GCA_001698575.1 of Mola mola. Taxonomy (NCBI): domain Eukaryota; kingdom Metazoa; phylum Chordata; class Actinopteri; order Tetraodontiformes; family Molidae; genus Mola; species Mola mola. The sequence continues at coordinate 10,310,111 of KV751339.1, forward strand.
TCAGATATCTGCTGTGTAATGTTAGCTTTACAGATTCACTCTGGCATATAGCTTTGACTGTGCAGCCCAGGGCCAAATTAGTGAACGCCATTACCTCCTTTCCCTCTGTGGCAAAGGGTACTGAAGAGAAGAAGAAAAAAAGGGTAATGCATACTCAGGGACGGTCTTGCACAATTTGAAGAAATGTATACAATGACCGAATTAGTGCTAGAAAATATCTTGTTTGTTGCACAGTAAGAGACTTTTCTTTGTCATTTTGGATGCATACTCAGGAATGAGTTATTGTCGAGAGCGACCATACATGCCGGATTGAATATGTTTAGTTAGAGGTCAGCACCGAGTGACGCCTGGCAGAGCAGCAAGTGGAGATCTACTACGAAGGGAGTGGCATTGCTTGTGCAGTAACCAGATCCGTGACATCCTTTGCAAAGGTACAATGGTCCGGGCAAGGTGAATGCAACGCAGATGGAGAAGGGCGGAATACACCATTTGGGTGTCCTTGGGAAGTGCAGAGGCGGCACAAGTGCTGAGTGTGAGAAACAGAAGAACATGTTGGGATACTGAGTATATTCTGGAGACGGCCTTATTATTGGACATAATAGATTGGTTGAATGTGTTCCAAACAATGATGCAGCAAAATTCTTTAAAATAACTCATGCGCTGTCGGGGGCCAGTTTGAATGTGTTGTCTGAGGGACTTGAAGTACAGGCCAGAGTCTTAAATTAATACAGGTTTAATGTCCACGCACAAGATAACCTGTTTAGCATACTGACAACCTGAGGTTTTCGGTGGGTAGTTTTTCAGTTAACACTTTCAATTTGTCTAGAGACCTTAAAAACAGAGGTTGCTCTGCTCTACATTTCGATATCTGCTCATTAAGTTTGGAGTTTATATGAATGTGGGTGATTCTAAGCACGCTGTGAGACTTTTGTACTCAGCAAATTAAGAGATTCTGGTTTAATATTTGTAATATTAAGATGAGATACACTGTTTTTTTTTTGTTTTTTGTTTTTTTTTAAAAACATGATTTTTCCACCATTAAGGTTTTGTTTTTTTAAGGGACTGGAAGTTGAGTTACTCCGAATCTATGAATGGTAAGCCGTGCACCCTGCACAGCAAAGATGGATACCATGACAGTGCCCAAAAAATACTATATCAAAACTGCCCACCTGGTGGCTTTCTGCAGTATACGTAATAATATTCTGTCCTGCCATGATATGAGGTATGACATTGTTTGAAGTAGGGCAAAATAAAAACTCAAAGTACGTGTAAAAGAGATTCTGATCCGTCTTTCTGTCTTTTAGGTAGATTATCACACTGATGTATGTTCAAGTGTTCCTTTTATTGTGATCAGTTTGTGATTTGATGTTATAAAATGCTGGTTACATGATTGAAAGCTGAGCTCCACTTGCGATTGAGCATGGCGGCTGTATGTGCAGAAACTCGATAACGTGACTCCACCACCTGACCCCCACTGCAGAGGCTGTGGCTCCAAATGTGATCACCAACCAAGACGGCAACCAAGAAGCCCTTTTGATATTTTGGCTTTATTTTCGAGCAAGAAGTAGAAACGCATCATCTTTTATTTGTGCCATTGGGTTGAGTGGTAAAGATCTGTTTTACTGGAAACATAGAAAAGATTCAGCTTCAGTCAGATGCAGATATGTGGCCAGACATAGAAGTATGGTAAGCGTAGTTAGCATCTTCTGGTAATGTTGTTTGTTAGCTTGTGACTAGTAATGCAGTGCCAGACACTTCATTAGAATGATGATTTGGACTTTATTCCTCTCTTTAAAATATTGATAAATTGTTTTTTATATACTTTTTTGGCATATTAACAGTATAATTCAAGACTTACATAATATGTAAAACTTATAGACTTTCTTCTTTTAAGTTTTTACTTTACTGGTACCATTAGCCTGTCTGTGCATAGGCAATACTCCCATGGACCTCCAGACATATTTTTTTGGGAAAGAGAAGCCTAAACATACAGATACTGTGTTTTCTTGTTCTAATGCTGGTTTTTGAAATGTCAGCCATCATCACCCTATGAGAAATTTTACTCTCTGAACTCGCTGTCATCAAAGTGGGTGTCAAAGGACATTAGCCTCCAAATTAAAGTAAAAGTGAAAAAGTGTTGTTCCTACACGGAGAGTTTGCATGAGTCACGTTAAAAAAGAGCATGCGTGCTCACCAAAACTTTGCTGTATGAATAAAGAGTTTTGAGAAAAATCGACGAAGCAAGCTATGAATCATAACTAAATTCTTCTTCACTCCATCCACCTACACTCATTTAGTGATATAAAAAGTTAGACCACTATTTTCCTCAATTTACATAGATTCTAATCCACTAAAAACAATAAAGCATAGAAGGTCCTGCAGCACAGTAATGTGGTAACCTGACAGTAAACCTTTAATCCACAGCTATTTTACAAGAGTCTTCCCTCATGGAGTTATGGCCTAAGATAGCATGTTGACGGTTTAGATACATGCATTTCATGTGTGTTTCAACACTTTTTATTGCCTTCATATACTGTACGGAACAAAAAAGGTTAGTGTCTAGTTGCCAGATAGCCATTGGTACTTTTTATGTAAACTATATTTAGCATTTATAATACAAGACCTGTTGTAATAAAAAAGTAACTGCATCTGCAACTTTGGCACCACAAGTCAACAAATAAAACCACAAAATAAAAGAGGCTGTGCATGACCCATAAGGCCTGAAAGCACATGTAAAATGCTACAACTACTAACTAGTCATCAAAGAGAGGCACCTGCTGGGTCAGTTTTATTAAATCTGCTGCAATAAGTATGCTTTGTTCCTAAAAAAAAGACAACCTTTTCCACAGTCGTTCCCCCGTCAACATTCAGGGTTTCACACAGCGTTCGAGGTACACGAGTTCTGAGCGCAGACATGCATCTACAAGACATTTTAATATTGTTGAGAATATTGGTGGTTAGCACAGCAAAAAGGTCTTGAGTTCGATTCCCAGGTCAGCGCCTTTCTGTGTGGAGTTTGCGTGTTCTGCCTGTGCCTACGGGGATTCTCTCTGGGTACTTCGGCTCACTCTAAATTGCCCATAGGTGTGAATGGTTCTCAGGCCTGTGATGAACTGGCAACTTGTCCAGGGTGTACCTTGCCTTTGCCCCATGATGCTGGGATAGGCTCCAGCGACCCTTAGCAGGATAAGCGATAGAAAATGAATGAATGAACGAACGAATATCGTATTTATTCTGACTCTTTACTTAAAGTTTCAGTAATGGATATTTTTATAATAAGGTGACAGCAGTAGGTTATAACACGATTCACTCAATACTGTCAAATTTGAGGAGCAAAAAGTTTGGAGGAGACTGACTTTCTACCAATATTTGCTTGTTTTGGACTAATTATAACTTTCTTTGTATGTGTAAAAATCATTCAAATCAAACAGAGAAGGAATGCACACGTTCAATAAGTGATAGGGGTTGAAAAAAAACTACAACAAAGATTTGTTTTGATGTATCACAAGTCAAGTCAGAGAAGACTGCGAAGCAAGCAAACATAAAGCATAGAAAAACTGAATCAGTTCAGCCTGAATAATATTTTAGATGCAAGGTTAAACCCACAGAACGTGAGAACAACCAGCACAGAGGTAACGACTACAGAGCCAGGTATGATTGTAGGAGGTGATTTATTCAATCATTTTTAATCCACAATGCAGTATAATGATAAATCTTATTTGCAAATATGTCTCTTAACTTTGTCAATGTGTATGTGGACTCTTGTTTTAAATGTGTTGTGACATAAATATATGATCTAAGTACCCTTTACCTTTGTGTAATATTGTCTCATATATCATAACTCCAAAACTCATCTTACAAAATACAAAAAAAACAGTGTAACTAGACACATTTAGGCCCGGAAATACACAGTCATCCGTGACCTGTATGATATGTTAAATGGAAGTCCATGCACTGTTGTGAGCAATAATGGACATTAATGTTTGTTTGTATATGTTTTTTAATAATAATAACAATGCTTTGTAATGATGGTAAACTATTGACAGCGGCACATTTTCCAAAGTTTTTTCTTGGCATTTTATATTAAAATAGGATAATCTACAGTATAAGCAAATAATCGTCCAATATCGACGTGTGTGCGTCAGTCTGACTCAGTTTCAGGCTCACAGTGCTTCATGCCTATCTTTGGCTTAAAATTGTTATTCGGGCATTATTTAGGCTATCCAGAGCAATGTTGTAACAAAAGGTCTTCAATTGGTCATTTAGATATGCAATGGTGACAGTTGCTGGGGAGGAATATGAACAGTTTATACACTGTAGAAAGTCAAAATCATCAAAAGTGGAGATGAGTGTTTTTTTTATCAGACAGCAATGATGTGTTGTATGTTAATGATGTATGCTAGTTTACATTCATGGTCCGGCGCGCATTAAAACTATCAAAAACCTGCTCCAGTAACGTTTTCCTCTGGAATATGAATGACATGTTAAATATGTGGCATATTGCCTAAGACAAACATGCTGATTAACTTCGTACATCCAGACATGACCTTTGTGAAGCTCCAAGCCATCTCCATTAAACTTTTGGTCTCACAGACAAGCCAAACTGCTACCATCAGAATGACAAGGCCACTGAACTCACATCAGTTACAGCGCAAAAATCAACCCAACCATCTGTATGGCACTGCAAGGTAATGGAAAGACGTTTGGGGAGCGACCCAAACCGCAGGAGGAAGTTGCATGTCGATGTTCTCCCATACGTGAAAATGCGGGAGCATTTGCCAGGTGTCAGCACCAATCGCTGGGTCGCCAGGGAAGCATGGCTTGACAGGCTTTACATGTTCTACTGTATCCCCAAACCCACTGCGTGAAAGTGATTCGCCACACCGGCAGGTATGGTAAAGACGGCACTAGTATAAACTCACACGAGCTGCATGTGTGCTCGGATGTGTGTTTGGCCTTCTGTGTGTTACTGATAAACTAAGATTACAAGTCACCTGTTCCCCATTGAGGACTGCCCTGCAGTATTTACTCCTCACAGACACAGTTCATTATTGCTAACACATGCCCTGCAGAGGGGGATGGAGTGTGTGTATGTGTGTGAATTCAGACGGACATGAAAGGATGGGGATGTCTCAGTGCACAGGAACTATTTTCTGTCTCCGCCCAGCTTTCAGCAGAATATTTACTCTATTGCTGGACACAGTGAGGCCGTAACCTTCACATATGTTCCAATATATAAGATGCTGCTGCATGGAAGCCAGGAATAAAAATGTCTACTGCGGTTAAAGAACACAAGAAAATGACAGGTCTAATTTTATATATGACTTAGGTTATATACCTTTTTTAACTTAAAATGATACTTCTTATCTAAAGCTTAATCCTAGAACCATCTGCTAACCTCAGTGGCATTGCATAAAATATCTTAACTAAAGGAAATAAAGGTCAAGCCCACCCAAGACACTCAAAAGCTGTATCTTAAAAATGTAAAGAAATCAGAAAATATGTTTGTATTTAGTTTTCTTGTCTGAAAGCAGAGAGGTAAACACTGTACTGTTTATTCTGGATCAAAAGCCCTGTTTCCACCAAGCAGTACCGTACACTTGGGAATGGCCATTTCACTTGTGCGTTTCCACTAACAACCATACCAAAGACAACATCCAGCATGTCATGTTGCAAATATTTGTTGTTGTGATCAATAAAAGATATTTAAACATGGAAGTAGAAAGTGATAATTCTGTTGACCAAATAATGCCAATCAGCAGGTCTGGTACTGGAAAACTCCGGTTGGTACCACAAGCGATGGGTGATGAAACTGGAATGGTACAGTTCCCTGTTTAAGCAAACTATCTACAATTTTGACAGTGGCAAAAACACAAACCATACTGAACTGAACTGAACCGTACTGCTTGGCAGAAACAGAGCTGAAGTCAAGCAAGGCAAAAAAAACACCAGCACTGAGGTGATCAGGAAGCCTGTAAACAAGTTATTTGAAGTGGAAATATAAACAAAAAAGGTACTATTTTCATTCCAAACACCACTTGAAAATATCTGATTCAGCTCACGATTATTGCAGTAACCGTGCGCATGCAGTTTTACTGTGCCGTACGGGATTATTACTGATGCTTTAGGCACATTTACCTCAAAGAGTTTTAGATCATCTTGTTTAAGCTGTATGCTCACCTAAACACTGAGCTTCTTATTCTGTCAGGGACAATTGTAAGATAGCAGAATGATAGCAGTTTGTTGAGTACGTCACTGTGACCAACCGAAGCAGTGTGTGAATTTAAAATAAATGTTCTCCTGGCTTCACAGTGACATAGTGACATAAGTCATGACAGAAGAGCAGTACGAATCTTTTTGTCAAACTCTCAGCAGTCAAATCATAAGTAGTTCTCCAGGATGTAATAGCAAGAAACTACTTTTCCACTGTATTCTTTGAACAAGCGTGGCCGTAACATTGTGGTTTCAGCAGGTTTTATTGTTTCTTATGGTGCAGTATATATGCTGTTTTAAATGGGGTTTAACACTTTAACAAAAACAGAATCAAAACCCCTCACACTCTTACACCCAAACTGTGCGGCTGTTCACAGGGTACACTTTGTAAAAGAAACAAACAAAAAAAAAAACCCCGAGCAATTGCCGTTTGCCTTAAATATACCTCCCTAGAAAAGTGGAGACAAATTGTATACTTTAACACGAAAATGGAAAAAAAAAATGTTTTTTTCGTTTTTACTTAAAGCTTAAGACGGATTGAATGCAGGCAGAGCAGAGCTACTTTTAGTGCTTTATTTCTTTAAAACATATGGAGAGCCATTAATGTGAGACCGCATCATGAAAATGGATGGAATAGAAAAGGTTTTCTATGCCCACTTGCATGTGTCTGTACTACGAGACCAGACAGAGGGTATTTCAAATAAATACAGGATGCCACAGAAATGTACACTTCCCTCTGGAGTACCAGGGTCCAGGACTGGTTCGGCACACCTAAACACTATATTCATTATGCATTGACCTCATAAAGTGATTTCATTAGTGCTTGATGATTTGGACGAATTTGCTGCCAGGGGGAACTTTCCAAACAGGAATGATTAGCCTTAATGGATCTCTCGCTCCGTCTTTTAATTCTATCACTCTCAAACACTCAATTTCATTGTCAGTGTTGGTCTTTTTACCAAAAGCCTCACTTTCCATAACTCGTTCTGTCACCATTAACTAAGTGCCAAGGTGCAGCAGGAAGCTAGCAAGCGCTCTAAAGTTTGCCCAGGTGACACATGGAGGGCCAAATAATGCAGCGTAAAGGAAAAATTGCCCCTTGGATATGCTTAGAATGTTAGTTCTTGGTGATCTGTGGTGCTTGGAGTGTTCCAACAATTATTTTGTGATGAAGTGTTGCAATTTACCTGCTCACTGTAGCCCCTTTCCATCAACTTGCCTCGTCCGCCTGTGTTTAACTTTCATACATCTGGCTGAGAGAGAACAGCTTTCAGCAAGGACAAGGTAGACTTCACGTAACTGTGTCATTTTAAACTGTATTTTAGTTCCAACTCAAAGAGGAATTGCCTGGAAAATAAGTAAGTTTTGCTTTTAGCCATTGGCATATTCAAGGTACAGTTGGTAAAATCATTCATTTAGTTTTACGCTTTAATCATTTATTTCTTATGTTTTAATATTTTACGCTGAAGCCTAACAAAAGTGTTCTCGGTTCGTAAAACAGTGACAGATGGACTGCTACACCAAAATGGCTAGTATTATAAATCCATTTACAAATCCTCCAAAAAAGTCTTCAAATGGAATGTTTAAGATTAGCTGCAACTTGCCAGAACACAATGGACAAAAAGAAACTTTTGTATAGGATCACCCAGTCACCCTAGTCACCCAGGATGAGATAGTCTTAAGTGCTTCAGTTGATGGCATCAGGACTTCTTTTTGGTTTTAATAACATTTCGCCTCTCATCCGAAAGCCTTTTGAAATGTCTCCAAAAGCAAAAAGTAGTCCAGATGCCTTCAGCTGAAGCACTTAAGAGAACAAAAAGAAACTTATTGCAAAACAACTGCTCAAATAATTGTCTAAATTAACTGAATCGATTATTTTACAACAAGAACAGCAGGAGTTCCCTTTAGTTAAAATTACTGGACCCCCCCCCACCCCGCGCGAAATAAGGATCCAGACCAAAATTTAATCGGCTATGCTTTGGACCATTCCCCATCCTCTCACCAAGTTTTGCTGAAATCCATCAAATATTTTACCAATTTCTACAATCCTGCTAACCAACCGGCCGACAACGCAACTACATTTTGGCAGAAGTCAGGATGAGACCTTTTTAAAGTAGTTAAGTTGACTTTTTTTTCAGCCTTTCCATCAACTCTTCTATCGCCTTTTTGCAATGTGACCACATAACCGACTTGCTCAAATGGCCAGTTTGTTTATGTATATCATATGAATTTAAAGCGTAGGTTTAAAGCAAGAGGTTATGATGAAAAATGGATAAACATGCAAGTGATAAGATTTAGTTCTGTAAGTCAAGAAGAATGCCAAAATAAAAAAGACCAGTGTTAAGTGTTTCTTAAAATATTCAACCTTGGGTTGAGATTAAAAACACTGGCATATTTTAAGTTCAGACCCACTACTTAAGGATGACTTCAAACGAAAGTAGTGCCACTAAGAGAAATGTTAGTAACATCTGATCTCTCATATAAGTTTACAAATAAATGTATCACATACACCCACCAAATATCTGGCAAAACAATAAAATTAAGAGGTACTCTATCCTGTTCTACAAAGAATGTCATTTACATTATAAAATGCCCATGAGGCTTAGCATGTGTTGGAAAAACTCAACAAGTACTTAAAACCAGGATAGTTGAACACAGGAGCTGCATTCAAACACAAGATCAACGTAACCTGGTGGCTGAGCAATTCAAGAGGCAGATCATCCAGTCTATACTCTTTTACTCTAAAGAGAGAGCTTCTACATCTTCCCTCTTTAGATCCCCACTCCCAGAGGGCTGAATCAAGAATATGAAATTAAACATTTCCTTTAAATAATCATAGGTTTGAACGGAATTTGATGTTTTTTCCACAGCCATATTATTATTATTATTATTATTATTGCATTCATTATCATTGCTGTATCGCATCTATTTAAGTGCTGCAGAACATGTAGGTGTGGACATGCTGGTTTCTCATCTTTTTCCTCTTTTAGACATCTAACGATTTTTGTATGTACCATTTATTTTTTTCTGCATATTTCTTTGTATGTATTCTAACATTCTCAACTGTTTTGGAAGCTCATCTCCTTCTATTTATCGTAATGCCCGATTGCAAGTATTGCTATGTTGAAAAATCTTAACGTGGATGCCACAAGATCTATTTCCACTTCAGGATTTGTGTCAGTTCAGTGCAGCGAGCATGGGCCACAAGAAGATGAACACATCATGACCAAACCAGAGGGTAAAACCCTGTAAATAGTCCCTATCATCTATCTTTCTTGCTGAGTTTAAGTGTATATTAACTATTGACTGTTGGCTTCTGAGGAGATAATGTAAAGGTTTTTCAAAAATAAAAACATTCCCTGTGGCAATTTGAAGTGCAATCCAACATCTCCCAAAAAAACAAGAGGAATACAGATGGTATATTTGCACCAAATAATTATATTGGAAGGAAATAATACGAGCCTTCAAATGTAACAGGTTTCTGTTCCCTATGCTACACTGCCTCTTTTAACAAATCTGTCTGATGAAACCTTTCATTCCTCACGCGGAATAAACTCAGAAGAAAACTCATCACCGTTTAAGTTGGACTCAAACCCCTCAACTCTGAAAACAGTCACTACACACAAGCATGCAGCTGTTGGACTATCATCCGTGCTGCTATAAAGAGCTTGTTGTTGTGGAGGGTTAGCAATGGAGACGGGTGGGGTTAGGGTCCCCATTCTTCGCTGTGACAACTCCTTTGTGTTTGCTTGAGTCACATCGGCCTCAAAATGGATACGGGAAACGAGCTGAAAAGAGAAAGTGATTAGGCTCGATTTGTGTGTGGATGCAAGGCACGGCCAGGTTTATCATTAGTGCCATCTTTAAAGATCACTAGCGGATAATAACTTTTGACAGATTATATAAAGTTACATAAGATGATTTATTTTTGGACAACTCTATTACAAATTAAAAGGGAGTCCGATGCTCTGATGCAACAAACAGTGACCTCAGATGAGGCGGGAGGGGTTGCAGTGTGTTGTCATGACTGCCATTCATCTTGTCTCCTGGGCACAAAGCTTGAATGTGATGCCAGACTTCATCGCCGTGCAGCTGGAGCGCTGGTGAATGACAGTGCCATCCCGCACCAGGGATATAAGGTTGCTTTTGTTTGCCCCAGGTGTCTGCCTGCTAAAAATGGGTGGACGGCCATGCTCACACATGCTTGCATGCATGGCAATACGCATGCAGATGCAGGCTCGCACAAACATCCGGCAGGAAGACCCCCCTGCTCAAATATAGAGTGACAGACAAAGTTATCAGGAACAAATTTAGATGTTATGTTAGTTGTTTCATGTCACATTTGTGCCACCTTGATTTTAAATCTGACTAGGAAGGTAAGTTCACTAAGGGCAAAAAGAATCTTCCGACTCGACCATTCCACCACCAACCCTCCCAAAAATGGGTAGTTGGGCGTTAAAGAAGAAGAAAAAATGTTTGCTGAAAAACCTTTTTGGCTTCCCTGGGTCTACTCAATGGTACTCATATCGAGCATCATTTTTGTTTTTCTGGTGCCGTGTGCCAGCACTGTCGCCACCCGCAGCCTTGAATGGCTTCTTTCATAGTCCAGGTGAGCTGACTAAGGAGGCTTTTCTGTTGAGTTTGACTCCTCTGTGATATACTCTGATTTTTAAATGATTTTTAAAAACAGAACAGCAGATATTTCACTCCCCTATTCAGAGCCTACTTCATAACTTCTCTTCTTTTGTCTGGATACACCTCTACCAGGTTATCCCTTGTATCTCACTTTTTTTACCGTGTGCACCAAATTCACACACAACACACCCTTGCATCCCTTTCCCATACCCATCCGTTTGTCCATTTCTGGTTTGCAGCCTTATTTACAGTTCCTGATTTGCAGCCAGAGGCTGGAAAGGGTGGAGCATCTCTCTTCTGGGACAGGTTTGGATTTCAAACGGATGTCAGCGTGGCCCTGGTGCGAGGTGGGACCACAGTGGGACCACCAGGGCACCAGCTAAAAGCCTTCCCTGTTTACTGAAGGAGGTCGGTGTGTGCAGACCGTGGGTGGTGCCACCACTACTTGAGTTTATATTTAATTCGGTTTCAATGAAGAATGCTATTTTGATCAGGAATGACTAGAGATGGGGAGGACACGTGGGCTCTGAGTGTCAGAAGCTTCCGGTGGGAAATGAAATGCATCAGGAGAGAAAACAGGAGGAGTGTTGTTTGGTATTAGTAAAAAGAGGTTGCAGGGGGTTGCTGCTCCTAGGTGGCCTGTGGATGGAAGCGCAGCGGTCAGTTGATTTGTTGTCCCAAAAGGTTGCTGAAGTTTGCTGAAGGTGGAAGCAAAAATTATTGGAATTTTTCATCGGGAAACACCAGTAATTGCCTCGAACCCATTGCCAAACGCAACCACGGTTTCTTCAGATGCAAAGCTGATGTAAATACGGTGTCTTTAACCCTAACCACAGCGTCTCCAAGAGCAGCAGTCAAACCCTGGGCCAAACCAGTGATGCACCACGTAGCGGCCGGGAGCTGTCCTGCTGTAAAATACATGGAACCTCCCATGTTCACACACTGTGAACAGGGCTGTTCATCGTCTGAGGCTCCTGTTGCTCGGGAAGGTAGGAACAGTTCCAGCTACATCTATATATCTCTGCCTCTTCGCCATGGCAGGAAGAGTCACAGGCCATTTAACTTGGGTATTAATGACCAACAAGAGCACACGCCACAACATATATATATACAGACAGAGGCTTGGACGGGTGCAGGGGGCAAGGTGCCAAGTCAAAGACAAATGAGGTCTGGGTTGGCGAGGTACAGTACATGCAGAGGAAAAGAAACAAAGCGTTGAAAACAGAGAGAGTAGATAAAGATTGAGTGATTCTAAAAGGCATGGACTGTGCAGTATCAGGAGCCAAAGAAACAAACAGATGTCAAACCGGGCACTCACCAGTGATCTGGGTTGCAAATGGCCCCATGGAAACATTAGGCAAAATAAAACGGCATGAAGTAGAATTATTCTTCACTAACATCTAAAAAATAGGTAATGTATATAAATGCGTGACAAGCTGCTAATTTGTCTGAGACGGACCAGAACCTAGCATCAGGTTCGAATCATGGAGAATTTAACAATAACTCACATTTTAATTTCTGTTTTTAACACTTTGTTGTTGTTTTTTTTCAAAGGGACAAAATATGATGTGCTATTAGTGACAATTAAAAGTGCTGGGCTGTGATTACAGATGGACAGAGGAAAGCTAGCCACTGTTGTGTCTTTATGCTAAACTAATCTAAATTGCTACTGGTTGCAGCTTCATGTTTAGAGCACGGATGAGACTGGTGTTGATACAGGATAAGACCATTAATCAGTTAATGCCTTACAAAAATTGAGATAATGATGGATTACTTGGATAACTTGGAGTCTTTAGTTTGGTCCTACTAAAAACGTTAAGAAGGGGGAATGTATGCTTATACTACAGCACATCACCAGGGGGCCTTCTAAAATTTCGGGGCTTCTCGTTTGGACACTCTTATGTTGTCCATCTCTATTATGGGTATGAGTAATAACTGTTAAAGCTTGGGGAAAGTTTCCTCAGCATGTTACCAGGTTA
>KV751339.1:10323004-10336505 GCA_001698575.1 Mola mola
AATTGTACTGCAGTTTCAAGTCATGCAATCTATCACTATCAAAATGCACATCAGTAAAAGAGGTTATTCAGGTTATTGAGTCAGGTCTGGAATTTAAGGCCCTTACATAGCTATTCCCCCCTTTGTAACTCTGCTCTGCTCTACTACTCTACTACTGTGGGCATCAGGCCTGATAAAATGAATGATATTGATTGGCACAATAAGTCAGCAGTACATTTTATGAAATATGAATATTCAAGTCAAAATGATATACAGCATTATGTACTTTACATGGGCGAAGACTAGAAAGACAATAATTACTAGTAGTTCCATGCAATATAAACATAATCTCTCATAAATGTTTTTGTTATGTAAAAATAGTAGAGAGAAGAAAAATTCTAGCTCAATCAGTGGTGCAATACAAAGACTGCAGGTACTGCTTTTAAATATTTAAAATATGATATAAATCATAATCTTGCAAATCTCATTGCAAAACACATTTCACATATCAGACTGTTGAGAGGTCCAACAATCTAGTCTGATTCTCTTAAACCTTTGTTCTGTTGGATGAATTTCCTGTTTGCCCATTACTGGATTGAGCGTGAGCGAGTGACGGTCTCCTCATCTTCCAGGCTTGTTCTCGTGTGTCCAGCTGAGAGGTCAGGATCAGAGAGAGACATGAAGGCACAGAGTGCTGACTTTTCACCTCTCACCTCAGCTACGTGACCTCGTCCTGCAGCAGTCGTTCTTCTCACCGAAGAATCAAAGGGCTGCTGCGCTGTCAGCATTGGGCATGGTGAAGACCTGAGGGGTCATCTGGAGCACCGGCACATCAGGGAAGTGACGGCTCCCTGCTGGGCTCAGCTCAGCTGCCCTCAGGTGGATCACAGCCACCAGCATCCATGAAAAAGGAACCCTACATTGTATGGGTTAAATATAGAGTTCACCGATGATATTTCGTTGAATTACCTTAATGGTTATGAACATGTATTGTTTTCAATGTCACCTGTATCAAAAGTGACCTTCTCACATTAATAACATTAAGCTAACAGCAACTCAGTATGAGTCTGTAAGTGTTAACTCAATCAGTCAGGCTTGTAGATGTAATGCTGCATTGTTCCAACATTACATTTGGCTTTGTGAGATTACCTGATTTTCTCCCAAGGGGGATTAATAAAGTTACATCTCATCTCTTCCGTTTTTCAATGCTAACAATGTTAAATGTAGCTGAGCTAGTAATTAGTGAGTTTTCAAAAAACTCAGTAAAAAAAACAGCACAATGCAATATTCTTGCCTTGATTTTAATTATCAAATATTATTTTTTATATATGGAGAAAGGTATTGTATATACTGTATATAGAGATGCTGAACTCAGCCTTTCAGAATGTGTCTGATAAAGCTGACTTCTACACAAAATATATGAGCAGGATTGTGTAGTAGATGATCCATACAACACTGTAAATCATGACTGCACAATATATTTATTATGTCTTTGAAACATCTGCTTTCAAATCGATTGATGGACGGATATGATATGTTAGGAATAAATAACCAATCTATTTACAAAGGCTGCATCTGCAGCCCAACGCTACAAAATCCATTACTAATATCAGGATCATGTTGCTCCTATGCTGATAGTGTTAATATATGGTGGTTAATATATGAGCTGCAGACTTCCAGTGATATTGTAACACTTTGCTCTCTGGCGGGCAAAGTGGACATACTTGGTGCAGGTAGGGCTTTTCCTCTATAGATACATTATTTTTGGCAAGGAAACCTTTGACAGCAGGCTGGGCGGTCACTCCATTTTGGGGGATTTTTTAATAACACACTATATGTAATAACTGCAGACTGGGATTAGTCAAATGTAGGATTATACCTGTAACATGCAGTCAACGTTGTTGTGGAAAGAAATTGAGTGATACCACAGACACAAATATTCCCTTTATAAGATGTGAGTTTCACCGTCCAAGATACTGGTAATCAGACCAGCCAATAACAAGCCTGTGCCCACATTATGTTCCCATGACTTTTGCTGCTGTGTCAGAGCCACTTAGGACAGATCTCAGTGGTTCAATGTTTCATATCACTGTACAAAACCAGTTAGTGACAAGACATAGACAAAATTACATCTAGAAAAATCCAGAAGTGGACGACAATTAAAACTCCCATTACGGTCACCACACTAATCACTGCTTGAGCTCCAGAGCTCCCATGATATTAGTGCCTGTGCTGCTTAAATTTTTATCATGTGAAAAGTTATACAAATGACCAGATGTGCGAGACTTTAAGTTAAACCTAATTTGCAAACAAATTAGTCTTTGCATACAGTGGCACTGCAGCAACAGGGAAAAGCACATGACCTAAGCATCACCAAGTATGCACAAGCACGCATCGTTAAATATAGACGTGGCCCACACACAGGAGCTGAGCACACACATGCAGATGTGCTCCCGCATGCACTCAATCAAAGCTTCCTGTTTTGCCTCGGAGCCTGAGCGGAGCCCCAGTCGGCCGTGATGTCACTGATGAGGTCACCTCTGAGGTCACCAGCAGCACTCTGAGGGTCCCCTGAGAGCAGCTGCTAATTATGAAGTCATGGATCAACACGCAAACCTCATCTGTTCGCAGTTCCAGCTGGTTCCTGATTCGTCTTTGCCGAGCTCTCCATCAGCAGAAAAAGCAGCAGCCTGAGAAAACTTCAGTCCATGTTTTTACCCAAA
The DNA here is from genome assembly GCA_001698575.1 of Mola mola. NCBI lineage: Eukaryota > Metazoa > Chordata > Actinopteri > Tetraodontiformes > Molidae > Mola > Mola mola. The sequence continues at coordinate 10,325,707 of KV751339.1, forward strand.
TCTTTGATTCTGCTCTCTGTTATCAGAATAAAATACTACAGTGTCCCTCTCAGAAGCCTGTGCAGTTTCCTTATTGTGTAATTGAACAGTAATAAACTTCAAGGGATTAAGAATAATGGTATAAAAAAAATCAATACCATGGATTTCCACAAGCAGTTCTTAATTCATAATGGAATTCTGTCGACGTGATGGGGGATTATTTCTAGAGTTAATTAAATAAAATAGAATTAAACTACACTGTGTACGGTACATATATAATACACCCACACAATTGAGATAGCATAAACCTCGCACAAACTGTCACAAAATGTGTTGGATGCTGGACTTTTGCTTTTTTTTTTTTTTCAGCTCTGACTCTCATTATGTTTAGTGCGTGTTAATCATTTTATTATCATGACAAATTTAAATTACAATTAAAAAAATTAAGGTGGGACCTTTACTGTGTTATTTGTTCTACTGCTGAGTTGTTGAATCCCGTTGCAAGTTCTCAAGGACACTATTTGTTTAAGAGCTATAACAAAAATTGTGAATGGGCCATAAGTGATGACTCAGATCATTTTTTGTACGAATCTTTTTAGAAAAGTCTTACATTTCATTGGCTTACCACAAACAGAGGGAACAATAACTCCCTGCATCTTTCTCAACCTAAGAAAATTGTTTCTAAAATCATCTATCAGACCACACTAAGGGCACTTCTGTGGCATTTTACAGTTGCACTTTCCTTATTGTTACTTCACTATTCACCGCTTGAGCTCCATCCTGCATCTGTCTTTGCCATAGTTGATCTTTATCTGATTCAAAATTCTTTTCCTTACAGCCTCTTTCTACAATAAAACTATCTCCCTGATCCACTGCAGCACCCCTGGCCGATTTGTCCTAACATCATGCCCTTTGGTAGCGTAGATTCAGCTCCCATAACAACCCTGACCGACACGGTGAACTCGTGTCTGGCTTACAGACCACCTCGCCACCCTCTCTGTGGCCAGGGGACCCAAGGGGAGCCACATGAAAATGACCCCTGCGTGTAATCAGGCTCCAATCTCAAGTAATGGATTTTACATTAGGGTTACCCAACAATGTATCCTAAGTGGACACAGGGGGCTATAGATTGTGTGTGTGTGTGTGTGTGTGTGTGTGTGTGTATGACATCATGGTTAATCGCTGATGCGATTAAACACCATGGAAGCATAAAACAGTTGCATGCACACAAAGACGGGATTGTGGTGAGGAAGCTTACATTTGTTTGCTCTCTCTTTGTGTGTGTGTGTGTGTCTCGCTCTTTCTCATACACACACATGCAGACACATTTTTCATGCTTCACTTACAAGAAATTGGAGGATGTTTAAGGTGTTTGCACCCACACAAACATGACATAGCAAACAAAGACACAATTGCAGGTAAAACTGTGATTTTGTTCGGTCCAGATTACTTGTGATGTGATGTGGATCTGTGTGTCCCAATATGTCGTATGTGCATCCACCTGTATGTGCGTGTGTGTGTGTTCTGTGTAGAATGGTGTGTAAGCAAAGTGGTTATGGAGCAGGTCTGGCAGCCATCCCACTCAGGACATTTGACCTTGGAGAGACTTTTTTTTCTCTCTCTCCACACTTTTTTTTTCAGCCCCTCTCTCCTTTTCCCCTAGCAGAGGCTAAAAGGCTCAAAAGGGTGGAAAGCAAAATATTTTCTTTAGTCTTCTGGACGCCAGGTTGCATAAAAGGTTCCAAAGCCGTTTGCATCAAACCTCGACCGTCGAAACCACAAATTCTGTTTTTTTAGCCATAAAACTCCCCCCGCCAAAAAGAGGAGGGGAAAGAAAAAAAAAGAAAAAGAAAAAGATTTCCATTCAGTTGATTCTTATAAATCTAAATGAACTGAAAAAAAGAAAAAATACAGTTTACTCCCCAAAGGAAAACATGGAGTTAAATAAACAAAATATGCCTGTGCTTATGAAACGGGAGCAGATACGTACACAGTTTGCCTGATCAATACCAGTGACTCACAGCTGATGAGGTGGAATGAAAGTCGAACTGGTCAACCATCAAAAGTGTGATTTAAGCATCATCATTGTAATCAACTGCACTGTGCAGTTCCACTTATTTTAGAATAAAACTGGTTTTCTCTTCCCAGCATCAAATGAACTAAGACCTCTGGATCGTGGCACTTAAGCAGTGTGCTGAATCTTCAGAAATCGCTGTGCTACAGCTGCAAATTATTCCTGAAGCAACAGCACTTCGGCAACAAATAAATTAAATTGAACATGGAGATTATATGACTCTTTTCAAAATATTATTTGGTCTGTTGAAAAACACTGGCAATGGATCATCTCATCATGGTACAATGTTCTTGCTGGGAAATCTTTGATCCTGGCATGTCCAGAAAGTCCCCCTAAAACAGCAATAAAATCAGCATATCCCACATATTCATCAGAAAATGCTTCATTCAGATGATGCTGTTTCTCTGACCTGTATCAGATACCGAATATTGTGATATTGGAAATAACAGGTGATGATTAGCATGCATGTAAACATACTTAATCATCATCTCTAGACCAGTGATATAAAGATTATTTTTTCCGTTTTGTTGCAATCAGTATTTATTTAGTATTTGGGAAAATGAATAGGGGCAATTTTTGAGGAACCAGTTAACCTCACTTACACGTCTTTGGCAAGTGGGAGGAGAGAATCCACGCGGACTGGGAGCACATGCACATTCTGCACAGACAGAACCCTGACCACTGCACCACCACGTGTCTCCAGAAAGTACAAGAGAGATTAATTCATTGTGTTGGTGCACGACACGCAGCCACGTTCTCATTCGAACAAACTTTGCATTCACAAGCTGTATGCAAGGATGTGTGAATGTTGTTTATGGTGCATGCATGTTTCAAGCACTGACATGTTTACACAAGGACCACATGGAAGTCAAAGGAGTCAAGCCAAAGCTTGTGAAATATGCAGCTTCAAGTGTGTCAGCCTGCATGCCCGCGAACACAAACATGCATGGATATGCTGCATACACAGAATTATGAGAGCCACAGAAATGTAGCTGGCAGCGGGCTATATTTCGCAATAAGTGCCTCCCCATCCACGTGTTTGTCAATATAAACTATTTCAGCAAATATTCCCTGACGTTGGTTTTGATGTGGTCGCTCTTAGATTTATGGCCTCCAGGTATTACTGATGCTGCTGGCAACTTCAAATAACATAAATCATACAACATAAACATTTTTTTATTTATTTGTTTTCAAAAGAAAACTCAGTTGAAATTATAAAGGCAAATGGCAAAAAGCTCTTCCTTTGACCGTGTGTGTGTAGATTAATGAATGCTCTTTTTTCTCTAGTGGCTATCAGTAACACACTTGAGAGAACAATGAAATGATAAATGAGCAGTAGGTTGGTGTGAGATAAATCGACCAAATGAGCGAATGATCAGACCAAGTGTCACCACAGACTGAAGGTTTGTATAGCATCGCAAGATCAGTTCCGGCAGCACCAGCCTTTGCCATGTTGACAGTCATTGATTTCAGAAAGAAAGGTGACGCTAAAGACAGTTTTCTGGCACATCAAGCCAAACCAATCCTGGATAGGTCATTAAAGTTTCAAATGAATAGAAACTGACCAGGCGGGCACACAGTCATTGATCATGTAATTTAAGTGGATGAGAAGCTGATACTGTGTGCCGGAGTTCCCCGAACACAGGTTTACGGTTATATGGAGACCTCGAGACGGAAGCTATGTGCTGCTCTAATTCTTAATAGAAAAGTGCTTCTTGCCACAGCAAGGATGCATTTTTGTTCCTGTAAAACTAAGTTTCCCTCCATAGGTTTTGAGTACAGTAAGTATTTTCCTCTAACCTCCGTAACTCCGCTATAGATGTGCACTGAACCCCTGGGTGAGCACAGCTCAAACTGTGTCCACATTTACTACCGGATAAAGCGAATATGTGCAAAGAGATGGAGTGTGGGTGGGCCTGAGGAAAGAAAATGAAGCCAGATTTTAGAAACAAACCCACTGAGCTTGAAACTACCAAGATAGCTAATGCTGATGGACCTGATTGCAGGACTGTTTGTCTTTATTTACAGGGCCAGAATATCTTAGTGCACATTAGCTAGTAAGCTAGTGAGCAATAGCAGGCGCTGATGGTGTTTGTGTTCTTGTTATCCTTCAGTACATTTTCCCTAATTTAGCAGTGAACAAAGAGACAGACACAGTAGTTTTCGTGCTATTTGTTCAGTGCAGAGTTTGAGTGAGGTGAACCTAAATCCACTTTTTAATTGTAAGAGTTGAAAAAAGAAACTGTCTATTTCTTCAACCCAGCTGGTCAATGCAGAAGATTGCTCACCTTGATCTGAGGTTTCTGCCTTTTAAAGTTTTCAATTTGCTCTGTGACTGCCCATGAGCTCTGTTTTATCATAATGGATACTGATTTGGGTTACATGCACCTGATACTACTTCGTAAGGCTTTTGTTTCTTCATCTGTATCTTCAACATTTAAAATTCAGTTTTGACATGCTAATCTCCATCTGGTCACATGCCGCGAGGCGGCAGTGAAAGCAGGTTTACATCACAGAACACGTCAGGTTCTTGCCTGCACTCGGACCTCCAACAGTTTAATGCCAGTCCAGCTCTGACATCTCGCTGTCGTCACCCAGCGTCTCCATCGACCTCTGAAATCAAAAGACACAACGAAGGACGAAGGGAGGAGGGCAGGGCCAGGTGTTTGTTACGCTGACGTGTTGACAGTCAGTGCGACAGCAGCTGTCGTGATACACCCACCTGTGTGTTCCTAGACAGCAGGTAGAATACCTACTGACATCAAACAGCACAGAAACACTGGTTCAATGTCTCCTACACCGCTCCCCAGCGTTTCCCAATCTTTAGCTAGCTCTTTTTGATCTAGTTAATTCAATAAGATACATCCTCATCTTTGCAGAGGGGAAAGGTGCAGCAGTTTTCAGTCATAATCTGTCCCTGCCCTGCAGCATTTGGAGTTGATTTAATGCAAACCTTACTCTGGATCAGGACTCCTCTCCACAAAGAAAACATGTCATTGTTTTCGTTACGTCCCCCTAAGAACAGTGAAAAGACAGTTTGGAATCCAAACTGACAAACAGGACGAGCTGCAGTCAAAATATTGTGTCAATGAACAAAATAAAAAGCAGAGACATTTCATAATCTTGCCATCAGGAGAGTTCAACTGAGCCGCATAGCAGAGATGCATTTGTTGTATTACCGCTAAGTATGTGAGGCTGCACTTTACGAGCTTCCTGCTTTTGACAGAACTCCATGTAATTGGCCAGGAAAGCATTTTGACTCAGCCCAGTTAGGTTTAATTACCTCTGCCAAGAAGGCACAGTCCACTTATTATAAGCTACTTTGGGCTTTTTCTTAGTTTTTTTTGTTGGTTTTTTTTTTTTTTTTTTGTATAATCGCTTATAAATATCAGTAGTAATAGCAGTCTTGTTTTTTTTTGGGCTCGCTCCAAATATGAATTTGCTCTGTTGCAGGACCCATCCACAACCGCGTCTCCCACCCCTTCCCCATAACACCACACACAGCCCGCACAACACTAACATGAGTGACATGTAAGTCCAAGTGTGGTCTTTTGTTGTTCAGCTGGATGAAGTTGGGGAAACACAGAAACAAAATCTACCAGAGTGGGAAAGAGAGATTGCATTGAAGGATGACGTGTCGAAACCGTGCGTGTGAAATACATCGTGCAGATTTCCTTCAACACCTATTCTCACCGCACGTGTACAAAAATAACACATAACAAGTATTAGGTTTTATTTAACTATTACTTATGTTACTGTTAAAAGAAATATGTACTCCTGTAACGAGAGTCACCATAATAACTTGCTAAGTTCTTTAAGTGCTTTGTTGTTTTTTTTAACTTTAATTTTCATTCATTCATTCTTCATTTTTTCTTGGATAGTTGATTTTTTTAAAGCCCTTTGGAGTAAAAAAGGAAAATGCTATATTATAAATTAAAGTTTTTTTTAACGGTTTTGCATAAAATGCAGAAGAAATTATACATTTTATTCTATTTTTTCACAGTTTTAAAAAAATCTTTTTAGTATACTTAATTGCTTTTATTTAATGTCTAACTTTGTATTTTATCGATACATAATTTATTGCTATTTTAGTATATTTTTTCCCATTTTAACTACTGATATTTTATTGATTTTTGAATGCATTAGTCTCTAAATCATGTACTTCTTCTTGTGACTCTCCTTGACTTTGTTCACAAATGTGATCTTTTTCCCAGAACGAATGTTTGGGTTGGTGATGAATGTTGTTTACTTTCAGTTTCTGTGACAGCTGTTCTCCATCCCCTGATGTTGGACACTGGAGGATACAGTGACTCACTATCGCCTATTGAGACACCCGTTGCATTACAGAAGAGACACTGCAGCAAGTTGATTGGAATGCTGATTTTAGTATACAATATATAAGATATAGATATTAGATAACATTGTTTCTTTTTTTTCTTTTTAATTGATATATTGGTTGATTGTTACATATTGCACCTTTTGATATACTGTAGACATAAAAGTCAATGGGAGCAGTCTAATAAGGCACAACACTGTTAACAAAGGCTGGACATTTGCATTTCTGTTTGCTCCAAATAAAAACTACACTGTACACTGATGCTGCGATTGTATGTGTGATTGTATGCGTCATTCTAAAAGAGCATTTACATGAAGTCCAAAACATGTATAATATCTTAAAAAGTGTGTATTATAATAAATTCCACTTTTGTTTTCTTCCATATGTGCACGATATTTGATATGATAATAGCACTTTTAATATTTAATCTTTGAACTTTGCATGCCCACAAACATTTATGAGCACATGAATCGGTAACAGCAGGAGAGCTAAATGACATGTGTGTTTGCCTCTTTCAAGCCGTGGGTATGTGGCCTGAACCGAAGGTGAATGCATGGTCTTTCACTGCCACTGCTGTATCTATAGCTAAACACACACACACACACACACACACACACACACGCACTCTTATTACCATAAAGAAACAGAGCGAGCACAATTAAAGATAATTTAAGACTTAAGCAATTAAGGTCACATCTCCTCTGGAAACACACACCCACGGAGGTCCTGGTATCTGTCCGGCACAGGATGAATTTGGACAGGTTTGGCAGTGTGTGTGTGTGTGTGTGTGTGTGTTTGTATGTCGTATTTGTAATTGCAGCCGGGGCGCAGGGTCAAGCAGGGTCTATGGGGGGCTGTTTCTGGCTGAATTGCTCAGGAGGAGATTAGGACAAAATTACACCCTCTGTGCCTACCTGCACCCCAATTACAACTGGATAAACACTGACACGCACATACACTGAAAAAAAGTAGGGTCAGATTATACCGTTTGCATGCACATGAAGAAAAATAATCCCATCTCCATGCAGACCTCCAGCAATCTGGATTAATGACCACAGGCCACCGAGAAGCTTCATCCTAAAGGCACGAAAGTGGTGGGAAAGTAGCTGATTGATGTTAAATCAACAATGTTTTATTGAGCGGAAGTCAGAAGGGGTTTTCTGGAGGAAGAGAAGTGTAAAAAACATCTTTGGTCCAGGGCTCTCACTCAACCTTCACTTTACGGTGGCAAATTACGGAATATAGGGTTTCAGCACTCGCTGAGCTGTGTCTGCTGATCATAGAGCCCTCATCATAAAGCTTGCACAGAGAGTGTATTCCCCCCTGAACCACACACTGCTGATTCATCATATCCAGGCCAGTCGGGGGAGGACGGAGTCATCACGGGGATGGTGTTCCCCGAACACTCTTCTCTGAACCCACCTTCATGTGTGGTCCCCTCAGCACTGCAGCCACTGTGGCTGCCACCTGATGCAACATGGTGCTGGAAGTGTGTATGTGTGTGCAGTCCTGAAATAAAATAGATGAGGTGACATCCAGCTGAAATCCTCCAGGCTTTTGTTTTGTTTGGTTTTTTTTATTTCATGATTGATTTTTCCTTAATTCTTTGAAAACTGAGCATGCGATTGTGTTCTGATGAGTTAGCGCACGACTGAAGGGAGCCGTGAGGCAGGCAGAGCTCAGACAATGAAACTGTAGTAGCAGTCTGTCTTGCAGGACGTTGCGTATTTGCATCTCAAACAGCATGATTACTTTGTTTATTCAATTTTAGGAATTTTAAAACAATCATTAAAAGTTTGCCTTGCCAGTAAATGACAGCAAGAATGATTAACGTGCTCTTGTGTGCTGTCATGTGACAGTAGCGTTCATTAAAGAAAGTTATGGTCAGTAAATGTATGATGGCAGGGGCTACAATTAATGCAATAGGGGCACCCACGCACAAAAATAGTTGGAAACCATAAATAGGATTATATTTATGTATTTGGATTTACATTTACTGGATTGTATTTAAGGATTTTATTATGTATTAGTATAATTGTTGTAACCTACCTCACATATTATAGCAGGACTCCTTAAACTTTAAAGGTGGACATTGCATGCAAAAAAGGATCTCCACCAATTGCACCAGTAAGAACATCTAAATAGTAGGGCTAGGACTTAAACGGATTAATTTCATATAATTAATTACAGAAAAAATAACGCGTTAAAAAAATGTACGTATTTTAATCGCACTTTGCACGAGTTCCAGGCACACAAATTATACCGACGCACAAAGTGACGTCAAACCCACGATAAGCATGATGGACAAGGCAGATGAGACTGAACTGGTGGAAGAGAAGTCTAAATATAAAAAACTTCCTGATGGAAGTACGAACAAAAATGCTGTTCTTTGCACTTAATGCAGGAAGGAGTTTTCTTATCACAGGAGCACTTACAACCTTCGTTACAACCTAAACGCAAAACACGTTGGGGCTAGCGCGCAGGTTGGTAACATTAACTTAGCCCCTAAAGATGATAAGGTTACTAGTAAAAGCAAGCAGTGTTGCTAGTCAACACTGCACCACAAGTCGGGGTTCAGATTCAGAAACAAGTTGTCAAAGACCAGTTGACCAATTCACTGGCGAGATGGATTGCTGTGGACTGTAGACCACTCTCCGTGGTAGGGGATAAGGGCTTACAAGAGGCGCTGCAGATTGTTCCTGCTGGCGCAAATTATGAACTGCCATCCAGAAAGACAATGTTGAAAAAATCCAGCAGCTGTACGAGGACGAAAGGGAAGTAAAACAGGGTGTGGCTCTGACTGGGGATCACTGGACCTCTGTTAGCAACAATTACCTCATGTGTGACAGCTCATATTATAGATGATGAGTGGAAACTCCAACCGTTTGCTTTGCGTGTGCAGAAGACTACCTCTAAGCACTTTGGAGATGCCTGCGCAGAGGACTGAAATGGGCTTATTTTCATGTATATGGGATGACTTATTAAATAAAATCTGGGAAAGTCAACATTTATAGCCTCTTATTCTGTTGCAACAAAGATTTTTCCTCAGTCTGGTTTGCCATACAGGATATTTGAAAATCGGGGGCAACTGAAGTCAATCAATACTTTGGCATTTTGCTATGGTCTGATTTTCAACTTTTCTGGAACAAACTATGTTTGCTCTGTGTTTATTGCACTTATCTGTTGGTCTGTGTAGTGGGCTGATGGAAAACAAACAAGATTTTGATGTTTAGGTTTAAGTTTATTGATTTACTCATCTACCAAACATAAATTTATGGTATACAAACGCAAAGGCTTTTTGTCTGTTTTCAGCTACCGGAACATGCTGGTGCAAGATGGTGCTGTCTGTGGAAGTGGGACCCACAACCATGAAACTACAAATTTCTTAGTCTAAGATTATATTTACACTTCTGGTTTGGATTTGAGGTGATTAAACACGAATGTTAACACAGTTACAAAGATTATATTACATGTTTGCAGATAGATGTTCCTAATTTCTACACTCTGGTTCTTTAAATTGCGTATGCAACCTTTGAACCTCTACATGCTAACAATTCTAAAAACAGTCCGATGATGACTACTAGCACCAAGCGGGAATGAAAATGAGGTGGAACTATGCTGCCAGGAACTAATTCTAACTTAATTTTAATTGAAAATTGTACAAGCATACCGCCTAATATTGTATTCATGCTAACTAACGTTTTTAACCAGTTAGGTTCTATTTTAAATTTTTTAACAATGATGTTGGATCTGTTGATTTAAGAGGTAGTAACAATGCACATTTCAGGTTATGAGTTAACAAAATTGACCTTAAGTACTATCTTAATGCTACCTAAAACGCTCAGATTGGTTGACTGGCCCAAAGAAACATCAGTTAATGAGCTCAAAGCCAACAATTTTTGAAGCGCTTCAGAGTTGGGGGTGATTCCGATAACTGGCGTTTGTAATGTTTTAGTCATTGTGCAGTCCTCTCCTTGTTCAGCAATGCTGCAGGATCTTCTTTCATGAAATATATAATGAAATATGTACACCAACAGCTTTAGGGTCTATCAAATCTAGTCTAGCATGATCATCAAGCTTGTGCCCTTAGAGATCAGGTACCTCCAGCAAAATGTGCAAGATAAAAAATACAAAAATATTTTCATTGTGAATGTTATTACTGAGGAGCAAATGTCTTTCTGAGCTGAGTTTTTGCTGTTAAAACAAACGGTATGGATTCATACCGAGACAGGAAAAAGAGAAAATGACATAATAGCCAGTATATTTGCTGAACGAATTGATATCAAGCAATACTTTATTTTCAAAATGCCCAGGCAGTGTTATGGAATCAAATTCTTCAGTGCAGCAAGGGAGCAGCAGGTCCTGAAGGCAAGGCGAAGAATTTGAAACACAATACTGCATAATAAAAAC
>KV751339.1:10336528-10347723 GCA_001698575.1 Mola mola
GTCAGAAACAATGAAAAAAAAACACACATCCAAAAACAGCATCATTGTTTTGTTTCCTTCCAGCTCTGAGATTGCTAAACATAGCCATCACCAGGCGTCCATGGTCTAAACCCCGCTGAGAAGACGATTAAAGCTTTGTTGCTTTTTACTAAATTGAGCAGCGGCGTCAACCTGTGTGAATTGCACAAACACCCTCACATCAGCTACATTTCACAGGTCAGATCCAGCTTCATGGGAAGTGAAGACAGCCACTTGGAAGCCGCAGTGATAAAATGTATGCCACAATGCCACAGTTGCAGTCTAAGTAAAGTTTGCCACCCAGCAGTCATGTGCAACACCTCCTTAGCCCAAATTATCTCCTTTCTTTCTCTCTCCACCAGACTCAGCACAGGCGTTTTTGTTAAGGAACGCAGTGCAGCGGTCTGTCATATTTACATTACTGCCATGTAATTATGATTTTGAGATTATTGACTGTGGTGGGTGTGTATGCAAGACAGTGTTTTGATGCTACAGCAGAAGTGTAAAAAGAAAAAGAAGCTAACATGAGGTTTTAAGGGGGAAATTTGCCACGTTTTATGTAAATGTACCAACTTCTTCTTCCTCCTTCAGCTTTACTTAGCTTTTTCAGGGAGCCAATCATCGTCCTCCATCTTTCTGTCCTCTGCATCCGCTGTCACACAAACTATCTGCATATCTTCTCACACCACATCCACGAATCTCCTCATTGGTCTTCCTCTTTGCCTCCTGCCTGGTAGCTCCATCTTGAGCGTCTTTCTACCGCAGCAACGCCCTAAATGCAGCAATCCCCGACTTCAATGGTAGCACCTGCATAGTGAGTCTTCATCACCTGTTTATCAGTTGTTCCTCCATCCCTATTTCCTTGAATTCTGGCACTACAGGTCCAAAATTAAAAAAAAAAAAACCCTAAAACAATCAAGATAACCATATTAATCATATGAATTAATATCATAATGATTCACTTACTGCAAAAACAATACCTTCTTCATGGCAAAAATGGACAACATGAGGCTTCCCCGAAGTGACTCCTGACTATTATTAGAAAGTTTTAGTACAAAAGTGTCCAATGTTATCATTATAAATGGATGTAAGATCCTGCCTGACTGAGTGGGTTTAGAGCAGGTCCTTTATACCACAGCTCCGCTGCCCAAACTCAACTTGAAGTTGGCTCCAAATGGCATTTCTGATGCAGGTCAACAGTACTTTACGTTAGATATTTTACCCTTTATTTCTTTAAGTGGGAGGAAAAATGCAGACTTATCATCCACATTTACATACCTGTATGTCGTTGTGTTGGACTAATGTAATATTGAAGTCAAAAGACACTGTGTAAGGATACATTTGTTTGGAATCCATCTTAATAATGTGAGTCGTTGAAGGCTGGCAACTGTTATTTTACTGTATAGTACAGTGCTGGTTTGAGGTAGCATTAGCTTCATTATACAGTGGGTCATATTTCTAACCAGAAGAAATGGTCCAAATGAAGGCTGTTGTTAAACAAAAGCTACAACGTAATGCATCTTGGCACATTTGGGCGGTAACGCTATGGATGAATAAACAGGAGAACTCAACTTTCTCTGTCAGAATTATGTTGCTTCTACTGACTTTAAATCTATTAACTTCAAATATATTGTTTGAAGTTATGTTATATCATTTATACTAACACTTTTAGTGTGTGTTGAATTTTGACAAATAGCTAATACGTGTGCACTTAAAACTAAATGTTACTCTAGTTTATTTTCAGAATTGTGATTCAACAACTTTAAAACTAAGCACAAACACAAACTGTTATATTTTCTGATGCACCTAACCAAAGCTGGTTCAGACAAATAACCTATGGGCTTCACATACTGGCTGCTCACCAAATATCTAATGTGGTTTTGAGGTTGAGGTTAGTATTCCTAAAATAGGTGGGGGGGGCTTTGAGTGTCCCTTCAGGGCACGATCCGAACAAGGTACTAATGGAAAGGATAAACTAAGCATGTTGTGTTGTGCATTTAAAATTAATCTCATAAATAAATCTTCCAACTTAAGCAATATGTCATTTCTTTAATGCTCTCCAAACAACACATAACTATTAAAGGCCCCTATCATTGTAAGTTCTCAGTGCCTTGAAGTTTTTTTTTTTGATCTGATATCATAAGGGTTGCAGAGATTTCAGGAGCTGTTTGTTTGGGGACTGCTTCATCAGGTTTGACAGTCTGCATTTGTTAAGAGTGAGGAGGATTGACTGGGCTCTGTTTGTATGAAAAATAAACAACAATATCAGTTTTCATTGTGACAAGAGGTAGACAAAGAAATTATAACTATTGTGGCAGCATTACAGTAATGAATGTGAAGAAAAATGAATGCATATTTATTTTTTGAGACACCTAAAAACACTCCTTACACAGATTAGTGTATATCACACATGACCTAAGCTGTTTATCTGAAAAAAAATATGCATGAGATGAAATGTGGAAAGTCGTGTAGTGTTGTTGAAAACAAATGTATGTGTTTGTGAACATTTGAAACTAATAGCTAAATAAAACAATGTTGTAAAGGAAATCCAACGGCGGAAAAAAGGTCTAACCATTAACAGTGTGATTGGCATTTTGAACCCTTTGGATTCTGTTTATGGCCTTTCTGCGTGGAGTTTGCATGTTCTCATAGGTTCTGTCCAGGTACTCCGGCTTCCTCCCAAAGTCCAAATATGTGCACAAAGGGGGATTAGGCTAATTGGTTACTCTAAATTACCCATTGGTGTGAATGTGAAAGTGAATGGTTGTTAATGTCAATATGTCAAACCTGCAACGAACTGGAGGCTTGTCCAGGGTGCACCCCACCTTCACCTGATGATGCTAGGATAGGTTCCAGCCCCCACAGCAATCCTGCACAAAAAAAGTGGTAGAAAATGGATGGATGGATTCTGTTTTAATATAATCACAAGAGGAAATGTAAGATCAGAGAGGGTTAAATTTTGCAGGAAAAGCCAGGTGAGTGGATAATAATCAAGGCAGCAATAATGTGTTTGTTCATGACTCCAATCCCCACTTGAATCTCCCAGCAAGCTGCATAATTTGGCAGAGATAAAAATATGTATATGTATATAATTGACAGCTACAATAGTAACCTAAACATGTTATCGCAAGAATCATCGACACATTTCCAAACCACCACTATTGCTCTAGTCTTCTTAACATTTGACATTATGTTCATATTCTACACACTTAAACTTTAAAACATTATTAAAGAACATTTTAACATTTTACCAGACCATTCCATTACCCCACCCCCAGGTGGGGGATACAATGTGGAAACAGCATGTTCCTGTCGACTGCAATTAGCAAATATCACTACGTAAGATCTTCAGCAGTAGAAATTCTGGGACCTTTAGCACCAGAAATGATGGAATGATGAATGGCGACAACCGTTGCTGCTGGTGCGCAAGGTTGCAACCCATTGGATTCCCCTTTATATTTTCATGAGGGACACAAAATTGCAAAAAATGTTTTAATATTGTAAAGGGTTAAGTGAACATCAGTAAATGCAGAACAGCTAGCTTGTAAAAATGATGTGACTATATATGTAGAAGATGGTCCAGTGCATTTCCAAACATTCTTCTCCTCCCGCTGATACACAGACAAAACATCTGCGCAATTACTGACTCGGGTTTCCACCATCTTACTCTAACCTGTTCATCACTTTCTTACTCCTTTCTCCATAGCTGCTGACTCACACCTTCCCTCTGTTTTCTCCCCACTAACCTATCCATCATCAACTAAGACTTGCTTTCTTGCTGAATCATGTCAATATAATGTAATTTATCTTTTTCTCTGTGGCCCACTCAAGGTTCTCCATGCTGAAATGCTGACATGCCTCCTGGTCCTCTTTTCTTCCTGCTCTCCTTCACTTATCGGGCCATCCTGACCAGAATAATATGTAGAATTGCCGACAGAGTATCTGAGGTCTGAGAGTAAAACATATCCAGGCAGAATCTCTTCCCAGAGCACAACCCGCAACCGCGACCCCGGGCTGAGTTTAATGTAGCACACGGTCCCGGAATTTAATCCAGGGCTGAGCTCAATCAACCAGAAAATGTGACGTGTGAAAGACCCCAAAAGCCATGAAACCAGAGCCCAGACACCTGCTTTGGCACCAAACTCTTGCAGCAGGAGGAGGGCTGGTAATTTCAATCTCTATTCCACCACATGGTTTTTCAGAAAACAGATGACGACCCACAAACCAGAGCTTCATGTCTGCAGTGTAGTCCAGACTGAAATCCCTAACTGAGTAGTTGTCAGAGTGGACCTCATCTGAATTCTTTGGCCAATTACCTGTTATATTTTAGCATTTGAAAATTCTAAAAAAAAAACAAAAGAAAGGGAAAAAATGAAAGCCTCAAACAACTGATATCTGAGCTCAGTCCCACTTTATTTGTGGGACAGAAACAGAACCACACAAATGGGCCAGGAGGAGCTGCTCCGTAGCATGTGCTTCTTGCCGCAGGAGAGGAAAAATAAACATATGCCAAACCCTAAAAATCTTGACTAATGTCAGAGTTGTCATGAGTATGAAATATGCCCCTCCAATATAGCCATGCAGAATTGTCTGAAACATACACTCATGTATTGTAAAACAGTTATTTTTAACAGAACAGTTTGGTCGTAAGAGAAACAAGGGCTTGATGCACATTAAAGTGGTACGTAAAAGGAACCTGTCCATATTAAAAATCGCCAATGTCACACCTACTACATTGGTTTATATCCATCCATCCATCCATTTTCTACTGCTTATCCTGTTAGAGGTCGGTTTATATAATACTAAATAATCCCATAAGTCAATGTGAGATGGACAAAGTCAAGAGAAAGAGGGGGTAATGAGAAAAAGACTGCCATCCAAGGAAAGACTGTCAAAGTGACTGAGAGTAATGACTATTAATACCCCATAATACAGAATCAGGTACCTCTTGGCATGGCACATTTACCATGAGAGATACACTGTGTTCACAATAGTTTCCATCTGCGTATCTGGTGTCTCCTCTAAATTGCATATTTATTTGTAAGATTAGTACTCTTTGTGGACCTTGTGGACTCGTTGTGGACTACAGAAAGAACTCAGTCCCACTCACCCCCGTCACTCTGCGTGGTTCCCCAGCGCACAACAAGGAGTCCTTCCACTTCCTGGGCACCCGCATCTCCCAGGACCTCAAGTGGGAGCTAATCAAAAAAGCACAGCGGAGAATGTTTTTTCAGCGGCAGTCGATGATGGTGCACTTTTACACAGCCAACATTGAGCGCATCCTCTCGTCCTCCATCACCATCTGGCACGCTTCAGCTACTGCCAAGGACAAGGGCAGACTGCAGTGTATTATTCCCTCCGCTGAGAAGGTGATTGGCAGCAACCTGGCATCTCTAAAGGACGTGCACGCCTCCAGGACCCTGAAGCGTGCAGGTAAGATTGTGGCCAACCCCTCCCACCCTGGTCACAATCTGTTTGTGTCACTTCCCTCTGGCAGGACGCTGCAGCCCATCAGGACAAGAACCTCACAACACAAGAACAGCTTCCTAACCTCTGCAATGGGCCTCATTAACGACGCCCGGAACCCCCACTGACACTGTCCCATCCCTTATCTCCTTCCCCCAAAGACACAACACATTACATTAACGCCTGTCACAGTGCGTTATATTAACGCACCTTTAATGTTATATTAAAACACAGCTTTGTCTACTTGAGCATATACTCAAATACTATAATCTTTGTGCATTTGAATGTCTTTTGTTTATATTTTTGCACATTAATACTTCACAAATGTACAGCTTTCTCAAAGGAAGAAATATTCAGCATATCCTCCTTATTATTGTGCCTCTTCCTTGTACATCATAACATCCCTGCATGGCTCAACCTTGGTACCTACAAACATTTGTATAACTGCCCTGTTAGTGCATTTGGATTCATATAAGCATCACCTCTAAGATGTCCTTCCTAGACCCTGTTACATTCTCCATAGAAGTCAACAAAAAGCGCCTAGGAAGAGGCACAGGAAGTAATTTTAGGTTTTCTAGTGTGGCCGATGCCTCTGAGACGGACGACAGGGTCATCCATCGGATACAGAACAACATAAGTATCCATCCATTCATAGTCCCAATCCTACATGGACTTTGACACTCAGCTACACTGATGTTTTTTAAAACTTTAAGTGGCTACAAGTTCCACAGTTTTTGCAAGCCACTAACTTTGTACGTTTGCCATGTCAGTGCTATTGGAGCCTTCTCATTGTGAATTGCTAACTCTTTTTTCTGGAAGTAATATCATGACAGTAATAATAGTGAACCAAGAACAGTCACAAAACCGAAACATGCTCTGACAGAAGCTAAAATGCTGGAACTGCAGAGTTAGAACATATGATATTTTTGCTGTGATTTCACACAGTAATTTAACATTATAAGATTCATTCATTCAGCAATTTTCATTCTAGTGTGTTTAACCTGGTTATTATATCTGTAGCTCTGGATAAAAATTGAAAAATTGAACCATTCGCTTTAATCTCCTCTTCTAAATAGAGAATTGCATAATGTTGAAGTGCATGTGTGGACTAGAGTGCGTGCAGTCCTGGACATCTGTAGGAGATTGGTGGTTGCCTAAGTGGACACAATTTATCATAGAGTGTGTTTTTATGGCTGAGATACACAGTTCTCACAGTTCTTGGTCATTTCTTGGTCTACTGTATATGTTTAGATTTACTACAGGCACATATCACCAATTTCAAGTTTGGTCATTTATCATGAAGTTCAGCTGATTATCCAGAGCCCTTGTGATCGACTTTATACAATATCTATATGTGTATTTTCTGTAAATGCAAAAGATATTAGAAACAAAAAAGTGTCATGTAATAGTTATGTTTTCTATTACTACTCGATTTAGGGGTTCCTGGTCAATCAATACGTGAAATTAATAAATTCTCTATAATTTTTCAATGTCCTACGATACTGTAGCTGCCAGTAGACCTGCACCATTACCACCACCATATCCTCCCAGGAAATGAAGTGGGACTCCAGGCCAGGATAAGAAAAATCTGATTGACAGGGAGACAACAGGCCTCAGCCAGAGTTCTCTGCAGGGGGCAGCAGTGAACACAGATTCTGCACACACACACACACACTAGTACAGACACAGATACACACACTTTGATCAGGCAGCTCATCCTGTCCTGTTCAGATTCTGATAAAACCATCAGAGTGGGAGGACTGGCTGTTGTCGACGGAGACACACTCAGGGTAATGAATCATGGCTCCTGAGTCATGTTCCCTTAGAAAAAAGGCAGTTATTCTCAGTAGAAGCTTGGCATAGGGAGGAAGGCTGAAATCCCATTTTTTTGGCCCCAGTGTGTGTTGCAAAGGCAGAGTGGCACTGCTGGTGTTTTCACTCAAAAGGGCAGAAGAATAAGCACTTAAAGTAAATTCAGCAAGATGTTAAAATAATATCAAACACGCATTTGGACCTTCCAGGAAAAATAAAGGATCATTTAAAAAATACCCCAAAAAATCAACAAAAATTCTGAAAGTTCTGAAAATATTGGTTGATGAGTTTTTCCTGTGTAGAAACATGACAACATCTTTCTAAAAAGTAATGCAACATATTGGGAACAGTAACACTTGACAAAAGGGAATGAGCTGTGTCTTTTGTGTCACGTGTGTCATGTTCCCTGCCAATAACTGTAACTAAATTTATTGGATCTTGGAAAGGACCAACAAAAATTGTTGATGATCTTGATGCATCTACACGTGGCAACAAAAAATTGGAACAAATCCCAGGAAAAGGCAGTTTTCTAAAGGAACTTTAAACTTGTAGTGGGAAACTGTTGGCTCCCTCTTCTGACAGGAAGAGTAATTACACAAAAACTGATGAGGCGCTCATTGCGCCACAGGCACCAACATACTTCTGGTTGCCGTTGCATGTCGTCCGTAGCGTAGCCAAGACTGTGTCTATGGATGCTTCCTTCCTCTGTTCCAGAAAACCAATCGTTGCTGTAATACGTCTCTACCAGTGATCCAGCGTAGGAAAGTAGGGCTCGCTGACAGTGGCTTAAAAACTCCACTACACTGAAAATTACAAAGAGATTTACCTGGCGCTGATCCTAAAGCAACAAACGTGCATTTAAGTTTATTACTGACAAAGCAACAGCTTTTTTGTTACTTTCAGTCGTTTTTTGGATGCAGCTTCTGCATGCCCACACACAGGAGGACACAGGTTAGTGACCGATGTTCAAACTTCAGATATAAACTGTATCTTATCTGATCATTGACACAGTTCCCTTTCTGGTTTTCGACTTTTCCATGGTGCTCATTCGCTTTCTGAAAAACTCAGCATGGCAGCTTCAAGACATGTTTCTCCAACTATAACTGCATACTGCTGACTCTCCCAGGTCAGAGGTGTCGCGTTACAATTTTGGCTGTCGGACAAAGCACTCAGACTCGCACAATAATGGCATGACGCAGTGCGCGGATGGATGGAGGGACAGATGGAGGAGGGGAGCTGAACGAATGTAAAAACATGCAGAATGAGAGAGGGAGGGGGTTGACAGTGGGATGTTGGGAATATTGGGATGGGATCCAAGCAGATGAAGAAAGAGTGGCAAGAGATGGGACAATGGGGTCCCTCCTGGCCTGATTTAGCAGCACATTTAAATGAAAAAGCCATACATAAGCAGCTCTTGCTGGCAAAGCTGAGCGTGGCAGTCATGTTGTACACCATGCTCTCCTCTGTTCGTTTGTTTTCCCACATATGGATGTGATTTCTACTAATCTTTCAGGCTTTGTGAAATGACAGCCAGACAGAGAGACTGAGGAATTATGTTTTGTTGGCAGAAATTGACACTAGGGTACAAGATGTTGCGGCTGACAAGGTATGCACTGACAAACACCCTAACAGCTCAAAAACCTCCATTTTGCATGTTCTGAGCTTGACTTTTTGATTTTTGTAGCATGTTGCCATCTATCACCATTTTGCCATGCCTCTCCTTGCTTATTAATCTTTACATGCCGGCGTGTCAATCATGTGGCAGTAACCTTAAGAGGTGAGTTGGAATTGAAATTGTGGAAATTCGAGGATTGACGTTGGCTCCACCAACAAGCTAGCCAGCTACTAAGTGTTCCAAAGACGGAGTGTGAAACTGGATTGAAAAAGTAGGCAAGACAGGCTGGAGAACTAAAAGGCCATACCGATTGTTCGTTCCGAAAATAAACCACAGAAATTATTGCGACCCCTGGGAAACTTGTTAAAAGCTCATAAAACTAGAGTCTGCTACAATACATGGAGCTATAATGGGTTCCATTTCAGATTGGAGGGCCTTTTTTTTCTTCTTTTCAACAGGAAGTCAACTAAGAATTGGCAGCCTCAAGTGTTACAGAGTCCTGAAAGCAACCTGCGACCAAAAAGTATACAGTATATTCTAAGCCACAGAATTGGCCTTTGGCATTAAACATTAGTGGATGTCTATCACAGCCGTCCAAGGAAAAACATTTGATACATTTGTTCACAACATAGACATGTTTTATAAAATGAAACTGTATAACTAAAATGAGCTAAACAATTTTTTGTTGGGGAGGACACATCTGCAATGTGAGCTGCTCCGTGAGGCTGCAACGCTCAGGAGAAACACATACATTGATATATTTTGTACTCAACTACAATGTCAAAGTCCTGCTGGCACAAGGAAAAGTCAGGAGGTAAATTGGAATCATCTTCTATGGACCACAAAAGTCTATAAAATGTAAAAAACTCATGAAACAGAGGTAGAGCGCTACTCGCTCCTGTTTATGTATTTATGATAGTCATGTATTTCATGTTAAGAACTTTATAAAGTAGTCAACAGCCTTTGCAGTGAATGTGTATCATGTCCTGTGTTACGCAGCTAGATACCCAACTAGCTAACTTCGCCTGATTGAGAAAAGTGATCTAATTCAAGTAAAAAAAAAAAAAGGTTTCAGAATATGACACAGGTGGAAACAAACACAGCATCTGATGACAGACTGACACCTGAAGGAGCCCATTTTGGTGACGGGGAATTCACTACCAAGGTGGCTTTCTTAACTTTAGCTCCTGTCATCACTGAGTGTAATAGTCTAAATTTAGCTACAAGTCACATATTCACCAGATACGAACCTCTATAGTCATCAAACTGTCCTTACTTGGTCTTGAAAGTTGGGTACAGTCTCTCTTCAGTCATGTTCACTGGCTCCTGAGCCTGGTACAGTTAGCTTCAGTTATCTCTTACTTCAGTCGCAAGTAAAGCTGCGGGTTAGTTGGGAAGCTATAAATCACTAATCGGTCTTTTTAACCAAACTGCTAGTTCAGAGCAAATACTTATTTTGGAACCAGTTTTTTATGTTCTGACAAAACAAAACAAAAAAAGTGGTTATCTGGCAAAAAAAAAAAAAAATGGATCTATGGTTGAGAACAAAAAACCGCTAATATGACGATCCACAGGATCACAAACCAAGTAAACATTTAAGACAGCCATTTTTATGCAAAAACAATGATTACTGCAGAGTAATAACATGGTTCTCCTGTGAATGGAACTGATTCTTGTGTTGCATCAAATCGGAACCAGCACTAGCACCAGGCAACAACTAACACTGGAGCTGGCGTGGTCCCATCAGGGTTAAGGTTGAGTAAGTGATGGATATCCTCTTTCACAGCTAACTGAGTTGCTTAGTCATCCAAACGTTTTCCAGAGCCCCAACTCTTAGGCAGTAGTAACAAAAGATTTATATGCTGTCACAAATTGTTTTGGATGTAATTTCAACTTCTTTCTATTTTACAAATAGCACCTTTAAGTACGGGAACTTTAACAATGGGTTTCAATTTATAATAGTTTAAAAAAAAAAGTTCAGTTCAGCACATCTTAAATCAGAAACCTAGACAAGCTAAGAGTTTGTGAGAAATTTCAGTGTGGACATTTAAATCAGTCTGTGTTGAAAAATCGATCAAACAGTTGGTATTCCCATTCGTAGAGCCAGATAGCATGGCTAAAAAGCAGAAGATTTATTTAAAAATACTTTATTAAAACATTGCTGAAGTCCAAATTCTTATGAGAAAATCTGAAAAAATGTGCTGCACCGGTGCAACGTAGCTTGTGTCCAAAGAAGAGAGATCAAAAAACAAATTCCCACTGCAGTTCCCGATTTCTGTGGATT
>KV751339.1:10358412-10372470 GCA_001698575.1 Mola mola
TTTTATCCTGTGGCACTGCAATGGGCCTTTATCTATGTTTTAACAATGTTCCAGTATTGAAGACATTTCTTACTTTCATTGAGAGACGTGTGTATGGAAGGGACCGTATTTATTAAGCCTAAATGTTGCTACACAGAAAAAAAATGTTAGTAGAAAGTGAATTTCTACCAATATTAATAAATAATCAGGTAGCATTACTTTTTTGAAGGAACTTTCCAAGCTAGTGGATGAAAGCCATTAAAAATTAACTTAAAGAATCGCTACCCTCAAACATTACCTACGTACACGACCTAATAATTGATCAAAGGAACGGACTGATCTTTACTGGTCAAGAAATGTTATGAAAGCAATCTGCAACTATACATGTTTTAGAATCTTTTACACTGAACTTCAACAAGCATAACCTCCTCGGTCACTCATAGTAAAACATCATTCATGTGACATCAAAAGTCAACAAAACTGTTCTGGTTTGTCTTTACACAAAATTTGGCAACATTGTCAAAATAACCCCTATTTCATTTAATTTCTGCCATAATAGGAGTATGTAGGATTGTTCCTACAAAATTGCATGCCAACAACTGCAAAATTCAACATTCAAATGATGAGAACCAAAGACACACTAAGATATTTTCACATTTCCAAATCACTTGAACTGTGAAACAAACTTGTTATACACAAGTTTGTCAAAAATATAATTGGATACAGCTAATTAATTTGAATAGTTGATCATCACCGATAATTGCTGGCACAGACTTTCAAACACTTATCAGAAGTTGTATTTAACAAATTTGTGTTTGCAATTCACACAGATTTTTTTTTTTCCTCAAAATTCGCATAGTGAACAACTTTCATTCTTAATTTTTCCTGTTTGGATGAAAGACTGGAATTGGACTGGAGTTAAGTCCAACTTGTAGCAGTTTGATAAATGTGAGGCCCCCAAGACTTTAAAAAAAAACCCTCTGACAGTTTAAAAATGGAGAAAACGTTGCAAAAACAACAATCTACTTTCCGCCTGGCTACACTCACACAACATACTTCTACAATAGCTACAACTTGATTTGTTGTTGGGGGGGTGGAGGGATCATTTTCTCTCCTCCAAGACTTCAAAAGAGCCCGCTTTGTGGGTCCCACAAAGAGCGTTTATGTTACCAAACCCTGCACGGCTCTGTGTTGTCTTATGGGAAGTTGTCTAAGCTTTCCATAAACCCGTATTACCCAGACAGACGTCAAAAGGCTTTAACTGCTGTTTGTCCTGTGCATTAACACTATGTACAAAACCAGTTCAGTTTATTAAAAACTGCTACTTCCAAGCAAACACCATCGATAGCCAAAATAAAGGTCTTTGATATGAGACATTGCTGATATATGTAGGGTTGACATTTGGGAATACCCGTGGGTGGGTATGTATATGCGCGCTAGCACCGTCGCTGGGGCAGACCTCGCCCTCGCCGCTCGCCCAGTCAGCTGATAGCGGGCGCCTCCTGTGCTGTATGTAGAAGCTAGCGCTCCGACTTCCTTGAAAGAGTCTTAAACCTGAGTCGCATGACTATTATAAGGTGCCGTACAATGCCAAGGGCAGGCTAAGGGGCAGGGATTAGCTGCAACAAGCCAACACTTTGGCCCTTTGTTCACAAAGACTTAATGTGTAATGTGTCCTAATGGAAGAGGTCAATTCTGTACTTAAGGTCGGCACACGTAGCCTCCATATCTTCACTCGCAGCCACCTACATTGCCGCTCCATCTGCCAAACCACACGGCTGAATGAGCCTATGAGATGGACAGAGTGCTTACTGTACGTATGGCCCTCCGCTCACTCACCACAGCGGTTTGGTGTTCCAGGAGGGGGTCCCAGTGACAGGGGGGCCAGTGTTACCTTTAGCCTTGGTTCACTCGGCATGAAGGATTTAGGCGTTATTAAATCACGGTTTCATTTGAAGAAATTTTCTCCTGCTGCTGCTTCTTTATCGCTTTCCGCGACTGAAATATTACATCTGGTTGAATCCTCGGACGACCCTGCAACATCGGTTCCTTCCTGAATAAAACGGACGCTTTCTCCAACACGTCTCATTCGGTCTACGTGACGAGAAAGACGTCAGCAGACATTTCTGCATTCCTGGGTTTAATAAGAACCCCAGAGACAGAAACATGATCACTGTCAGAGTGCTGCTGTCTCTTTAACTTAGTCCTCACATTTTGCCAGTTCAACTTCACCTTTGTTTCTCTCGGTCAAATTCAAACCCCTACCCACTGAGAGAGAAAATATTTAGCTACTTAAACACTGGAATCACAAATGAGGCTGATCTGGCAACGCGCATATAAAGTGTTTACCTGGCACACTCCTCTTCAGCAGTCATGCTGGCCCACCTGAGTCACCCTTGAGTCAACATCCCCATTACTTCCTACCATCGTCCGGTCTCCATCCATCCCTTGCTCAGGCCAAGTTCCTCTCGCGGCTCCCCTGAGGCGGCTCCCTGGCCCTGGCTACGACTGAGCCATGAGGCTGGGGTCAGCAGAGGTAAAAGAGGGAAGGTAACTGGAGATTTTTTAATCAGCGGCGTGATGAGCAGCTTAGCTCACGGCACCGCGTTCAAGAGGACCGAGGCAGCAGACCAGAGATTAGAATGGTTCCTGAGATGCACACAAAAGGCTTTAATGGCCCACTTGACAGAAGGCTCGTGTAAAAATACATCCAAGTTTTCAGTCAAAATGAATAAGCTTAATATACTTAGGATAATATAATCGAGATGATGTGGAATCACCTCATTTGTCTAAATTATCATTCTGGCCACTAGCTCAAAATCTATTTAGCCAAGAGGAAATGTCAAATCAAAAGTGAACAACGAAATGCAAAACTGTCCATAAAGCACCACCAACTACCAACATTGCATCAGGTCAACCTTTTTAGGTCTGAGGAGTAAAACAATAGCTAGACATTAATGACAGTGATTTCCAAGGTGCTGACTGGTCAGTGCAGGTGGACTGCAAGAGGTCATTTTCAATTTGTACATAAGAAGTTGTCAGTGTTCAACTTTTTAATTGAGTCTGAAAACACTCAAACATATTGCAGTTACATATTTCATTAAAAAGTTGATATATTTGTTAAAAAGTGATTGATCAAAATTGACAGAAACAGAGTTGTTAAATTTCCGTGGCATTCTATACTAATCTGGCCCTTTATTTAGCTGGCATTGTCTTTAAATTTGTTTCTCGTTGGTGAAGTTGTAGCCCCAAATTTTAAGGTTTCTTAAAATTTGGGGGGTCTGTTGGGTCTTAGCAGACATATACGCTCTTCTGAGTGCCTTTATAGTCTTTGTGCTGTTAGTCTTTGGGGATGGAAAGAATCTAAATTTATTTACGACAAAATTATTTAATCAACATTGCCATATTTGTAATATTGCTATCAATATAAGGACATCTCATTCAATAAATTGTGGTTGGAAACTCATGCACTGACTTAAAGGGGGCAAAAATATCTACCTGTGTGTCCCGTTTCCATCACTTCTTGTCAGCCTGGCTCAGTGAAGACAAAAGCCAGACGCTAGTTGGATTTTTGTCCACTGTAAAAGGAGTGTAACTGAAATGTGCTCCTTTAATATATAATTGTAATTATTGTAATGATGTCCATTTATGTATCCCTTCTTTATAACTACTTCTTCCTGTTCAGGATCACAGGGAGCTGCAGTTTTGTCTCATTCTGCAGAGAAATAGAGGTTAGTTATCTCAAACTCTATATTTTCATTAGAACTAATACTATCATTTTATCAATGGAACAGTGATAATCTTGGTAGTCTCGTTGTAACGGTTACTGCTTCCAACTCACTTAGTTCGTGTCAGTAGTCAGTAGTGAGGCTAAACAGACTGGATGTGGCTGTCGCGTTGGTGGCGAGTCTGGGAGCGGACATTTTGAGTCTGCGTCGCTGCAACGACATTGTTCTCATTTCCCCTCCTCAGCATGATGCGAAATAAAATGGTGCATGCTGAAACGTAACTTGATTATCTTATTATTTTTTTGGGTTATATTCTAATGGCACAGTGGTGTTTATACATGATTTGTGCTTTCTAGCCCTTTGTCTGTTGTAGGTTACCACAGTAACATGGTGGCACAAGATGGCGCTCTCCGTATAAGGAGGACCTACTACCATGTGACTATAACGCTATAGCTATACTGTACATAACTAAATACTATTCTTAGATTAAGATTACATATACACTACATTCACACTAATTTTAACATAGTTACTACGATTAAATTATATGTTTGGGAATAGATAAACTTGAAAGGAAACATACCTGCAAATGCTCATATTCATCATAAATCATCCAACTTTCTTTATATATGATTTGTTTTCTTCCTTTGTGGGTAACGATTTATGATAGAAGAATAAAGTAATATTACATTTTCCCTTGAATGACATGCCTTTTTTTTGAAAGGCAAAGCTCTAAATTTAAAAAAAAATAAATATATTTGCATTACACTGATTCCTAGAAACAAAAGAATATTCCTGCATACTGCAAATGTGACACACTTTCTATTTCCTTCTTTGCCTAAGAAAAGAGAATTAGAGTTGGACAATAATGAAAACATCACAGAGTTGGTGTTTCACGATGAAGCAGGTGTTCAGCTGCTGGTTTTGATGTCTGGGCAGATGCAGGGCCTGCATTTTCTTTGTGATATTCACATCATTGACTATGTAATACCCAATTTAAACTTGCACAAGCCATGACCTCACAAAAGCCTTGAGAAATTGAAATCAAACATCAAATGTCGAAAAAAAGAAGTGATTCCTGACAATGGATTTGTTGCTTCCCATCTGATTCTTATTTAGACTGGGGCTATGTCTCATGCAGGCAATCACACAGAGCTTTGCGAGATAAAGCTCTGCTCGGAGAAGCTGAGTTTGGACTCAAATTATCAGGGGAGTGGAAGCAGGCTTCGACATTGTGAGGTGATGAGACCAGATGTGGCAAATACGGACTGGACGTGATACCACAGCTGGCTTACTTTACATCAGCGCAGCTGCGACACATCCGCACCAGCTCGCACACAATCCTGAGAAAGTAGATCTCATTCTGTAGGCCGTTTATTCACTTGCACATATATTCATACGCACACACGCTCCCAAATGGCGTGATGCTGCATTTACAGTACATTGTTTGAGTATGTGGTAGCCAGTACACCACATGTTTATCTGTTCACATAGGAAAAATGTGGGGATAAATAATGGTGGCAAAGACAATTTTACCAACTTTTCTGATACAAAAAAATTAAATATTGACATTAACTAAATGTTTTTGTACCTGTAGCTCTCACTGAACATATTGGATGGAAAGACTTAATAAAATATCTAAGATATTTAAGAGTGTTGCTTCACCTTCCATTTTTCGTAAATACAAATGTAGATAATGTACATGTATGTAAGTTGAAAGATCATACGTATGATATGCACTTATATTTTGTTAAAACTTGCCTTTAGAAGAAGTTAGAACGTCAATCTAACCAAGCTAATTGGCTTCTATAAATATAAAATGGAATAAAAGTTGTCTAGCTGGTGGACATCTGTGACATAAAGCTTAAATATGAACATCTTTACTGTAAAAATTTAAAATATTCTGTGAAGAAAGAACAGGACTGATGGTAAAAGAGAGTCTGTAAACTCTGATTCTCACTGCTGTTTGCCAAATGGCTTTAACAAAATTGGCGGTGACTATTTATGTCATTAAACGCTTCCAAGTCTTCACTCCTTTAAATGTGGTTTTTTTAATCCGGATGGTTGCGGTTAAAGCAGGATGGCGGTTTTGAGCGAGCGATGCAGCTGAAGTGGCCAGAGCAGCCAAGATATCATCACTGTTTCATTAAGTACATCTCAGTGTTTCTGAGAAAAGTGCAGACATTTTTTTTTTATACGTGGGGCCACTTGAGGAATGGCAGCAGCGGTTTGCTTCCATTGAAATGTAAGAAGTCAGGCTTGATCCTTTTCAAGTAAAAAATACTTTTGATTAGGCAATAATAGTAAATACTGGTGCTTTTTCATATCATCTGCAAGAAACTGTAGAAGAGTTGCACATTACAGACAAGTAAACACAATATTTAACATCCACCCTTTCATTAAGATACAAACCAAACAAACCAGTCAACCAATAATGGAGCAGACATGTGAAAATATAATTATTCATTCATTAATTCAAAAATAGTATTGTAACCGGTACCTTTTAGGATGAACTTCAAGTTAACCATAGTTAATGCCTATGTAGCATACATATGTATGTATGTACTGTATATGTTAAGCATCCTGGCACTGCATTGGCATCAGTTATGGTTCACCTTTTCATTTAGTTAACAAAACATTATGAAAACTGTTAAATTCCTGCCTCGGGCCCTTTATCCAGATCTGAGCCCAAATTTAAAGGGTACCTCTGTGGTGCATTCCCCATCCTTTCATGTTTCAAAGACACATAACCTCCTTGTTGGCCATAATAAGAGCTGATTGCTGTATAGACAAAACAAAAAACAACAAGTAATTAGTCAATTTCTAGCATTCCCATTTCCTTATGACTGTAGCACTTCTTGTTAAAATGTTCAGCCCAGTTGGCAGACTACATTTTGTGAATTGCTTGCCTGTCAAATAAAATCAAAATCAATCAAAAAAATCAAAAATCTAAAGATCACATCGCTTCTATATGAGCCAACTTAATAATCATAGCATGGAGTGGCAGTTGGTGAGGTGAGGCCACTGCAAGAAACAATTAACGAACAAACCAGATCATTTTACCAAACACTGGGGGGCGTTTTAAGCCCTGTTTGCTGCAACATAACCAAGTACTTTAAGCTTAAATCAAGTGTTTGATCAAGACATTTTTTTTGTCTCTATTCTTGTGTGCTCATTTGATTACCTTGACAGTCAATTAGAGAGATCCCTCTCATTGCCCGACGTAAGGTGAAACTAATGCCAGCAACGAAAGACATTGACGGCGCAGGATACTCCAAAAAGATATGGCCGATAGATGCTCAGAAATGTTTGCCAGGACACTATTACAGTAGGACAACATGCAAAACACCGAGACCTGGATAATGAAAAGCTACATAGAATTCAGGAAACTATGCAAAGTATGCATCCTCGATGGACGTAAGACTCAAATTTGACAAAAACACTGACAAAGATAAGTACTTTAAATTCATTGCTCATTTGGGATGTATTTAAGTGCAAGTCCTAATATATGATACAAGGTAGTGTAATTGATTTCTTGAGGCATCTTCTCTGACTGGGAAGAGATGCTCAGGGTTTGCTTGTGAGCCATTAGTTTTGCCTCCAACCAACAGTAAATAATCCTAATGAGCACATTGAATAATTGCAACCTGCCAGGCACCAATTACCATCACCCGCAAACGTGAAGACAGGGAGAGGAAACTGAGCACCGCTGGCTGTGCTGCCAGAAAAGGGAGAGGACCAAAAGCGCGCCGAGGAATAATTTTAGACCCCTGCCCTCGCTCACATTCCCATCCTGCCTCCAGCACCATTCAATGAAGCTTGAAAAAATGTGCTGCGTTACAGTTGGATGTCCTCCGTCCCTCGGGATAGCGTTTCTGCTGTGTCAAAGCTTTGTCCCCCCTTCAATCTCCGAGCAGAGAGAATCGTGGGTGCTGCTTTCTGCCCCTGCAAGGAAGGAAAGGAGGAGGGAGTTTTCCAGCGGCACGAGCCACCCGCTGACAACTGCCATTCTTTCCCCCCAAAAACCCGCTCCTCACACACACACCACATACACCACACACCACGTCCTACTCCGCCTAAACCCAAACAACTGCTCAGCATTAAGGTGTGGATCTGTCATTAGTTAGCTCTGCCTGACTGGGTGAGACCCCTGTTATTGTTAAAGCGTGGCCTGTTTGCACAGGCCATATCTTTAGAGGGAAATGGTGCTCCTCTGTGGCTTTCTTCAACTCAGTCTGAGTGGATAGGGTTTCCTCTCACTTTCCCGAATCTCTTGTCGAGTGTGGCGTGAGCAGCTAATGCACATATTTTAATAAGCAACAACTCAGGTTGCTGGAAAATGTGTCCCGGGGCAAAGAGAGATTGGGTCTGTTTTCTCCAGGATCTGGTCTGGAGGGGGTTGTTGACTCGCGAACTTTTGAAGGGAATTATCTTGGGTCACTTTCTGCCCAGCTTTTTTGCTGAGCTAATGTCATTCGAAAGCAAAAAAGAGGGAAATTCTTGAATCAAGGCAGAAACAGAGACGTGCAGGGAGAGTATAGCAGCAGGAGTTGAGCCAGTGATAGATGGTAGACACAAGACTCCTCCCCGGGAGTTGCCTGGGCTTTTTCTGAGTGTTATTTAAACAGCATGAGGAGCAGAATGACATTCGGTCAACAGACACTTGGTGCTCACACGCTCAGATCAGAGCAGGACAGACACACACAGGCTCTCGGCAGCTATCAATTACTCCAAACCTTCTAGGAATGGCACGTCAATCGTATATGAAGGCTGTGGGAACCAATAAATAGGATGTATCTTTCATGTTGTTGCTTCAGTGTCTGAATACCTTCGAACCTTATCCTGCAGTTTCCGCACAACTAGCAGAGATTAAATGGTCATTGTTTTTGTGATGATGCACTTTAAGATCATTAACACTACTGATGACTGACCCAACCGAGTAAGTGTTGGTTTTCAGTTGCCTGGACAACTGTACCAGTGTTTGCTTGCCTTTCAGGAAAATTGTAAAAATAAACAGAGAAGATATGGGGTTTTTTTCTAGAAGTGAACTGTGGACCAACGTTCAAATCTTCCTATCGACCTCCATACCCCTTCCCTTAAGCTGAGCCCAGCCACCTGTCAGAGGGAACTTTTTTTGTCAGCTTGTATCCATGAACGCCATCATTTTTTGGGTCACTACAAGTATAGGAGAAGTTGGATGACTGGTAAATAAAGAGCTTTGAATTTCGGCTCAGCTTTCTCTTCGCCATGACTGTCCCGTTCAAATATCGGCATTTCTGCTGATGCTGCCCCAGACTGCCTCTCCATGTCAAACTTGATTTTCCTATTACTCATGAACAAGACCCCGAGATACTTAAATTCCCTCGCTTGGGGCAGCAGTTTACCCCCATTTTCCAGCAGCGAGCCATGGCCTCAGGCTTAAAGGTGCTTATTCACATCCCAGCTGTTTCGCATTTGTCGGCTAACCAACCCAGTGATGAATGTAAAAAAAAAAAAAAAAAAAATCTAAATCTTATTTGTTACACTGCTGCATTTTCCTGTTCACAATACCACCAGACAGACCGACTGCTATATTCCCTTCAAACATCCACCTAATGTAAACATCAGGAATCAATAAAAAAAAAAAAAAAAAAAGAAGCATATTTATGGAAAACTGCTATACCTGGCTGTTATGTAAGAATTATGTCCAGTTTTATCACTAACAAATTCAGTTTAGTTTATTTAGAAGAAGCTATCCACCGCATGTATCAGGTTCAACTTTTTTTAAAAAGTGCTTCAAATACAAAGTGAAAGTTGCTCAGTCAAAATAATGATAATGAACAAAAGATGTAGTTTGATGATGTAGTGAAGCAGGATGAGATCATGAAAATCTATCTAACATGACTCAGGCGGCAATGTTTACAGATGAGGTCATGTTTGAAAAGTTTTATACCCGTTACATTTAATCACATTCAACCTCTTCTTCCTTCACTGTCTGAGTCCTGGAAGTTATAATGACGAGCAACCAAATGAAATGATATACCTTGAGAAAACACCAGGCATATATGTGTGTTTGAACCTTGTTAGAACCGTCTGAAGAGGTTAAATTAGTTTTTATGTGGAAATAATTCATATTATACAGATGCTACTAATCCTGCCATAAATAAATCTGAGCTGTTGTCAGTGTAAATTAACACTGATGTTTAAATCAAATACGAAGTATCAGTAAACCTGAGCACACATTTCTCACTCCCACAGATAAGAAGCTCAGAAATGTCAAGCAGACTCGCCGGGACTTCCAAAGAAAAGCAGACAGAGTTTAACAGTTGACTCACAGTGTTTGCTCAGATTTTTACCCTGTAGCTAGAAGTCAAGATGAGAAGTTTCCCAAGGATTCGCCCCGCCTGCAGCCTGCCTGCCTGCCTGCCTGCCTGCCTGCTCCCACTAGCCTCTTGTCTCCAAACGACCACAGCATGGACAACAGTGACGTCTTTCATAAACTGAGTTGTTACTGAGGTGACACTTGAAAATAACACAAAAAAGATGAGGATGTTGTATGTCTTTACATGTGTGTTTGATGCTGCCTCTCTCGACTACTCCAGGAAGGGTTCACTCTATAATTCCCAATTTTTGTGTTATTGCCAACATTCTTTTACGCTTCTTCTGCTTTACCAGAAGCTACTCTTCTTTGCAAACTTCCATTAGCTGTATTTACTCTGTCAACAGCAACAACATGCTTTCCATCCCTCTGCCACAGCTCTGTGAGTCAATGCATTCACGCCTCTGCAGGTCTACAAGCAAACACGGTCGCGTTTTTCGGTGGCCCCTGTGCATCAGCACACAGTGGCGTCCCACAAGCTATTAGCACAGAGCCAAACTGCTCCCATCTATTTGTGTTCAAAGTGAGGATCTTAAATAAGCATGTCCCGTGTAAATAAACTGGCCGGGGAGCAAAGGAGTCACCAATGTTAGGGCTTTAGTGTTTTGGAACCACGGGGCTAATTGGTCAGGGAGAGAAAGAATTACTAAGTGACTCAGGCGTTTAGCGGTCTGACTAAACTCAAATCAAGCGACGTTACACAGACAGAAGCAGGGAAAAAGGAAAAGCAAGTTCTCTATTTGTTGAAAAAAAGGGGTTTGTCGGCGTGCGTACTTGAAGAGTGACCGGGCAGCTCTACCTGACATCTGTGAGCTATTAAAAGCAACTTCAGGTAGCACACGTTGTCCACATTAGCCCGGAGTTAGATTTACATTTCCACATCTCCACAAAGCATAATAAACAATCACATGGGGCGTGTGCAGGCAGGGCACCGTCAGCGACCACAGAACACTCAGCGTTAACTCGGATTGGAGGGCCGCGCTGTGTTGTGGACGATGTGTGTTTTCGATGGAGTGTGTGTGTGTGTGTGTGTGTGTGTGTGTTTGGTGAGGATTTCTGAAAACTGAAATTGAGCCCACGGATGAGATGAGATCAGTACATAAAATAGGAAAAGTATTCTAAGAATTGCTTCACTGCATATAAATAGATGATTTTATAATGCTACTGACTGAAGTGCACTGCAGGTAAAGCAGCAAGAACCTTTTTTTTTGATCTTGGTGTGTCAGAAATATGAATCCCGTACTGTAATGTCTTGTAATATATCTCTGAGAAAGGCCTTTTCTGTCATTTACTTTTATTTCGGATTCTTAATATGTGACATTTAAATGAGGTGAGGCCACCCGATGCATCCACAACTTCCTGGACTTGTAGTCATTTCACTACATTTTTACCTCTTACCAAACGTTGTCTAAGTACAGTAGCAGAAAACGAGGGAAATTTAGCATCGGTACTCTGTTGGAAGGTAAATTCCAGATGATCTGTGTGTTTCCTGGATCACAAAAGTTATGATACTGTGCAGCAGATCTAATAAAATGTTCTCATCTTCATGAGGAACTTCTTGTGGGGTTGTGGTTGTGGGGAGGGCGGTGTGTTAGGACAGTGTCAGAGTTGTTGAACAGTAAACAAACTGATGAGATGAGCGTCACTATTCGGGAGCTGATGTCTGACAGCAACTGTTGCAATCTCCCGGAGCTCCTCCTGCCTCCACCTCCACCTCCTTCTGCTGCTGCTGCTGCTCTCAGCAGTGGAAGGGAGGTAGTTTAGTGGGTTCCTAGACTGCTGTCTCCACCTATTGACCAGATTACATAACTGAAGGTGTGGATCCAGAAGCTCAAGGAAAAGTTGATAGAAGTTGGAATTAAAAGTGTTGTGTTGTAGTTGCAGGAAGTCAAATGTGATTTTATTTCCTT
This sequence comes from Mola mola, assembly GCA_001698575.1. Lineage (NCBI taxonomy): Eukaryota > Metazoa > Chordata > Actinopteri > Tetraodontiformes > Molidae > Mola > Mola mola. The sequence continues at coordinate 10,370,388 of KV751339.1, forward strand.
GTAGGCTGCATGTTCTTTTGCAATGAATTGATTTTTTTTTTTTCTTCCCCTGGTGATGAAACAAGCCGTTTTATTCAATTAAAGCACATCATAAAATATATTACGGCTGATATATTACATTTTGCAAATCACTCTTTTGGCATTTTTATAGGTTACATAGGAAAATCCGTCCGAATCAAGCCGCAAATATACTGGCTGGTTTTCACTCTGTGTATGTTTGAGAGAAAGTGCTGTGTTCTGCCTAAGAGAGAAGGGGGGATAGAAGCGGGATCAAATTCCTCCACTTTGGCGTCACTCGCTGTCGCCCAATCGGCTGCGGGCTTTCCTGTGCGGCATTTTCATGCTGTTATAAAGCTCCCATGCAGACTAGTTGCAGTTCAAAGTACTCGCGCGTTCTGGGGATTCTACTTGGAGACCAGAGTGGAACCGGTTCATTCTGCACAACTGAAAGAAGAGTCTTCCCTACAAGCTTGTGTTTACCCGCCCCCCCCGCCCCCTTCATTTCAGGCGCAGATCTGCTTGCAGAAATCACACTCTTCCGAGGAAGCTGTCAGCGGCCCGTGCGCTCTACACATCACTTTTACGCACCAGAGCAAAGGACAATCAGCTGCGCGCTTCTCACTTTTGAGAGACTTTTGATTGAGCTCATTTTGAGAGTTTGAATTCCACTTCAGAGGGGTTTTTCTCTCTCGCGAGAAACCCTGAAAACACCCCTCCGTTTCACGCGTAATTTGGCACCAAACGTTTTTCGTATGAATCTCCTCGACCCTTACCTGAAGATGACGGAGGAACAAGACAAGTGTCTCTCTGACGCCCCGAGCCCGAGCATGTCCGAGGACTCCGCGGGCTCTCCGTGCCCGTCCGGCTCGGGCTCGGACACCGAGAACACCCGGCCGTCGGAGAACGGGCTGCTCCGAGCGGACGCGGACTTCAAGAAGGACGAGGACGATAAGTTCCCCGCTTGCATCCGCGACGCCGTGTCCCAGGTGCTCAAAGGCTATGACTGGACCCTCGTGCCCATGCCGGTGCGCGTGAACGGATCTTCCAAGAACAAGCCTCACGTGAAGAGACCGATGAACGCCTTCATGGTTTGGGCTCAGGCTGCGCGGAGGAAACTGGCGGATCAGTACCCGCACCTGCACAACGCCGAGCTCAGCAAGACTCTGGGGAAGCTCTGGAGGTGAGTGTGAACGCGACGCCTTTCAGCTTTTACGCGCCGATTGAGAACAGCTTTAGTTCATTTCAGTTCGGTTTTTTTTCTGTGTACATTTATATTAGATCTTCTCCGCAAACACACACAAAAAAAACACGAATAGCGAACACCGGTTAATACTTGGAATATTTACATTTCGATCGTCTTTTTTTACGCACAGACTTCTCAATGAAGGGGAGAAGCGGCCGTTTGTGGAAGAGGCTGAGCGGCTCCGGGTGCAGCATAAGAAAGATCACCCGGACTACAAGTACCAGCCCCGGCGGAGGAAGTCGGTGAAGAACGGGCAGAGCGAGTCGGAGGATGGCAGCGAGCAGACGCACATTTCCCCTAATGCCATCTTCAAAGCTCTCCAGCAAGCGGACTCCCCGGCCTCCAGCACGGGAGAGGTGCACTCTCCAGGTGAGCACTCAGGTGAGCAGATACAGAAAGAGCGTGTTGGAATGCTTCATCAAAATGATGCGTTGACCACAGGTGCTTTTATACATATAGAGGTATTAAAATGAAAACTCTCAGAAAAGTCTAATCTCTCATTTTTCTTTTTAACCCCCAGGCTCCCAGGGTCCCCCTACGCCTCCCACCACCCCAAAGACCGATGTCAGCACAGTCAAGATGGACCTGAAGCGTGAAGGTGGCCTCCGCTCTCTGCCAGACGGCCCCGGCGGGCGTCAGCTCAACATCGACTTCCGTGATGTGGACATCGGGGAGCTGAGCAGCGACGTCATCTCCCACATTGAGACCTTTGACGTCAACGAGTTTGACCAGTACCTGCCGCCAAACGGGCACCCCGGGTCTGCCAACACCACCCCAGTCAACTACAGCGGCACCTACAGCATCAGCAGCGGCGGCCCGGTGAGCCCGCAGGCGGGAAGC
>KV751339.1:10381598-10396153 GCA_001698575.1 Mola mola
TAATAAACAAACATACATACCATACATCCATTTTTATTGGCACAATTTGATATGTATTCCATTTAATGCGATTTTGATCAATCAGATAGCAACAACTATTCTTGATTAGCATTTTATTGCTTTTCTGAGTATTTGCGACAGTGTTGCTGCTTTCTCTCTCTCTCTCTCTATATATATATATATATCAGAAAAAAACAACCCTGACAAATTGAAAAATCCCTCTTCACTTCCAGCTGTTAACTTGATCACAGACATGCAACTTTCACATCACAACTGGTCAACAGCTTCAGGGGGAACTTGAGTTTTCCATTGGGGGTCTTATATCTTTCTGGTGAGCTGCGGATTGGGAGTTGGGGGGGGTGTTCCCTACAATGTAGAGGTTTATGAGCTTCCACGGGCCTTGACAACTGGCTAGCGCTGATAAATCCCTATGAGTTATTTCACAGCAGCAGGAAATTTCACTGTTGCAGAAATGAAAGTGGACAGCACAGCACCAGGGAATAAATAAAAAGCTTGACACTGCTTCATTCAGTGCAAACACACAACTATTATTGGTCGCCAACCTTCAAACATGCAAAAATGTGAGGTGGGAGTGGTCTGTACATGAGCTCAGTATCATAATATTTTTATTAAAGCATTGGCTTGAATAGCTCTAAGCAATGTCAAAGAGGCTTCTGATAGTCACACACCCAAAAAAATCATTACCCAACTCTGCTGTTCACCTCGACTCTGTGTAGCTTTACAGAATCTTTCGCATTGTTTTGGTTTTACTGCTTTTTGTTCGACTCACATTGCTGTAATCAGTGCCATTTCTCTGGGACTGGAAAAAGCTCAGATAAGCCCACTGCACACTAGCTGGCCAGCACCAAATGAGAAACAGACAACTGATGAACACAGTAGAGTACAGAGGTACACTAGACATTTGCCTCAGGACACAAGGAGAGTTGAAGGTCCTGTGTGTAGGAATTAGAGGCAGAAATGGAAATAATATCCCTAAATTTGTACTCATTAGTGTATACAGTAATTACCTGAAATTTATTTTTTTTTATATGCTGTGTATCTGAGGAAGGAGTGGGTCCTCCTCCATTGAGACCACCTTATTGTACTAGCATTTTTCTACAGTAGGCCACAAACAAAGGGCCTAATGCCTTCAGACCTGAACCTTCACTGAAGTCACCAGTTGAGTGCTTGAATGAGAAAGGCTTCCAGGGTTCAAATTCTACAAACAGGAATGAGACAGCACTAAGCAACATTTCACATTATCTTGACAATTTTTGTGTGGGTTTAGGCACTTAATTATCCGTTTCTTATTGTTTTTATGAAAACGGCAGCTGTTGCTTTACAGAGTGGATAAGAGACAATAATCAAAATCAATTGTGGTCCACATGGCATTATAACACGTAAATGAGGTGAAAAGGTTGAGAAATAACTCCGTAATATACTATTTACTGGTGTAATCCTTTGATTTCATGGTCGCTCCTCCTCTTGCCCTTAAACAAAATCTGCACACTTAGAAAAGGTGGCCATAAAAGACTTTCGATAAGCCCTCACAAACTTGATGATTTGACAGTGGAACAACCCTAAACTCTCATGGAATTCCCTGAAATGTGCATCGCACTCTATGAGTCTATGAGGGAGGACATTGGGATTTGGCCAAACTGAACACTGGCTGTGGATATATTATCTTTTTTTTTTTTTTTTTTGCGACAAGGGCTGAGACAAGAGTCTTTCATTTGGTTGTGACCTGCAACCAAACCATGACATACCACTTTTACACAGCACACAAACGTCTGCTAACATCAACAAACTTTAACCAGACTAAGCTGTAAATACAACCCAAAAATATTGGAATTATTGGTGATTATAGCTGCTAGGTGAAAATTTAAGAGATTTGTGAACTTTATTCAATTTTGCATCATACTTCTAAATATAAAACATGAAAGCAGTTTTCTTGCATGTTTTTAAAAATGGCAACATTACAAAAGGCAAATTCGCTAATGGACATTTTGATTTGACAATATGGAGGATCACAACGTACAGTCCAACAGTTGTTGCTGTCTGAACAAGCTTCAGTTTCATGCTAACTTTTTAATCTCTGGGCTCCGCCTCCCTCCATCTGTCTCTCTTAACTTTGTCTCTCTTCATCTCCCTCTATCTCTGCTGATCATTTCTCTTCTTCCACTAATAATTTCCCTTTCCAGTCACAGCTCCTCAAAACACCCCCTCACCTCATACACCCGCCGGCCTAATGTGCGTACTATCCTCCCTGCCAAGGAACACACACACACACACACACACACACACACACACACGGACACACAAATATAAAACCAGCTCACACACATGTACAGAGCCACCACATCAAACGGACGCTGTGCAATTATAGATAGATGAGGTTTTGGATGGTGACACCTCATATCTATCACTGGAGCTTATCTGTCGGCCAAGCTGGGAGGTTCATCAACACACACCCAGATGTAGAAGCAGCAGGGAGGGAGCTCATCCAGTTACCCCTCCCACACAAACCAGCTAGAGCACTGCAATGTATGGGGAGGGGGACGTAAAGAAGGAGTGAGGAAACACAATGGAGAGACAGAGGGAGAGTACCAGCCACTCCGGACCAATAAGTAAGCACTTTCTAGATGGATCAAAACACTGCAACTTAACACGTATACTGGTCAATTTAATCAAGGCAACTCAACCTACCTTTTAACCACCCAACCACCTTGCAATTCAACCTTCTTAGTTACGTTCATATGTAGCTAAGAACATTTACTCTGTTCAGCAACTGAACATATTTGATACTGTACAAAAAATTTAAATTTTTCCTGCAGCTGTACTTTATCTCAATGTTTTCACCATCTGACAGCTTTAGTTACAAGTTCCATTTTAGACTACAACTAACCTATAAATTTAATAATTTTGAACATGGTAAGATGATATGTAATCCCTCCAACAAGCCCTGGGTCTACCCTGATTTTTCCTCCTTGTTAAACCTGCCCTGCAAAACCACCAAACATATGATGATCTATAGAATATGATGGATAATATAGCTGAAGTCTCCCAAAAGTACATAAAGTGGTTAAAATAAGCTTAAGCTATATCTACAGCAGTAAAATGCAGCATTTACATATTTGCCAGTAAAGGTAATTCCTCCATATTTGAACTTTCTGTTGTAGTGGAGTATTTCCAATGTGGTTGACAGAGAGTTGGGTTTTTTTTTGCATCACCCCCTACATTGCCAGATATATTACTAAGTAGCTAGGGTAACTTCAACTCATTTATTTGCATAAGGTTCTTTTATCAACAAATAAGTATTGATATGGAGATATAATGGCTCATATGTGGGGAAAAAGCAAGGAAAAGGAGGATGGAAAGAGGGAGAATACATCTATCATACTTTGTGTAAATGTTTTTATATTTCCAGGACGTGTGCACATCTGTTGGATAGGGAGTTAACCTTTATGATGTCATCAGCAGTATCTGGCAGCACTCAGTGGTTTTCTGTCTCACACACAGCAAAACCCCCCAGCTTTATCGCTCCCCAGCCCTTCAAGAAGGGGCTTATAACTAATCACAAAGTTATGATTTAAAGAAGTAGATTACCCACAAGCGCGCACACACAATATTTTCTGAGTAAGTAAACACATGTTAGAAAGACTCGTAATAGTCAGAAGATGGCCAGGTCATCTGCAGAAGATATTCCTGGAGGTTCTTGGAGATAATATACATGAAACTCGTATCAGAGTGGACAAAATGGCTGAGTACTGATTGAGACAATTGGTTTTGTAGATTGCATTTGGCTGGACATAATCCCAGAAACACACCAGAGAAGTTTTAATGATGACAGAAAGCAATCAAATTAATGATCATTTTCAAAGGGGTGATCCCTTTTTCATAAATTATTGAATCATCTTCGGTGTGAATTGACTGTCCGCATGGCTTTTTTTGTTCATTTGATTTTACTGTTGGTGTATTTGTTTCCAAAAGCCAAACAATGGATGGCAGAACTTAAAACACAAACAGCCACGTGTTCCAGTAAGGTAAAAGAGAGTATAACAGAGTGGTAAGGTCATGAGCTTCTCAAATAAAATGGATCCTACTGTGTCTCTGACGTGTTCCCCCTTTGGATGGTAGGCCTAATGAAACCTGATAAAACACAGCCCACTCCAGGACTGTACTTAATATTGAAATCCTGTATGGACAGCCCCCACTGGGCATTTTATGGGCAGATCTGTTCATAAAATGTGTGGTTTTACGGCAAACTCATTAGAACATACCGAATCTGTATATGCTCTAATGCATGTGACATATTGGAAAATTGGAACAGGCGTTTTCTCTTTGGAGACAATTTATGTTTTTTCTACTTTATACACACCTGATATTTTCCTAATTTGTGAATCACATTTTCCCTGTAACAAATCTTGACTGGATCTGACTATGTATTAGGGGGAAAAGTCATGAAGAACATGCTTTGGGGATCAGAGCTAAAAACATAGTGTAGCGGTCACCAAAAACTGACAGTATTTCTTATGCTGTTTATTGATGGTAATGCATCATAATTCATTTAATTTATTGGCATTCCAATTTTCTCAAGAGCAATTTAATAAGTTGTACCACTCTAATGTAGTCATCACATCATTTCAAGATGTGGTTCAAGATTGGCACTAAAAAGTGGTCAAATTTAAGGGTATAGATATCTTGAGATATCATTTATAGGCTAAGCTCCCTAACCACTTTATCCTACACTACCCATAATACAACTGAGTAGTATCTTTTGTTGGACCATCCCTACTTGGTAAATGCTAACGTCGACAATCAGGTTGCTTTACTCATGTTTTCCAAACTTAACCATAGAAAACTCTGAGGGTAAGCCCTTTTTAATAGGATGGCTCACTACCAGCTTGAGTGGACTGAACTTTACATCTACAAACTATTGAGCTCCCCTTTAACATCAAAAATATGCAAAGAACTAGCTAAACAGCTGATAGTCACACCTATTACTACAATTCATTGATTTTGCTTGGTAATACCAGACCAAATTTTATTCAAATTCCAGAAGACACATCACATTTTTCATTGTGCCAGAAAAAGAGAAGCACAATATGTGATTTCTTAAGTTCAAAGATTCTACAGATGCAGTGAAACCTATCATCATGACTTTCCATCATGGTAATTGATAGGCTGTCTAGGGGGAAAAGGAGCATTCCTCTAGGCAGACTACCATGTCTCATTTTCACTAATAGGACAATGCACTTGGGTGATTCTGGCTACAAGGAGCTCATACTGGAGAACAGTCAGCGAATGCAGACACAACAAGTCAAAATAAGGAGAGGAGTAGGATGGAGAATAAGGGAGGGAGATGGAAGATTTGCCAAAGTGGTAGTCTGTTTTTTGGTTTGACACCGAGGGATGAGGTTCCAGAGCTGTGAAATTCAAGTAATGGAATGAAAGTGGTGCACACACACACGCATACATACACACACACTCAGTCAGTAATGTTTACGTTAGCAGACGCTTCAGACGTACCTGATCGAAAAAACATTCCACAGTGCTCTTTCATCAAATTGCATTATCTCATAAAATTACAAAGCCTGGTAATATGATGATCTACTATGAAAATAATACTCATAGCAGCCCAGCTTGAGGGAGTTATGTTTGTAGTGAAAGTAAAATACAACATGTAGTTAATCATATTGCACTCTAAAACTCTTTAAACACACAGGAGCTAGGAAGTCATTTAAGCCAGCCAAAGAAAATGTGACTTACAAGCATGTTCAAAATATGTATCTCATTAAAAAATGAGAAAAAAACAGAAAAAACATCAATCTTATTTGAGTGACTGGTATGGAATATTCAAAGATTAAACCAATTTATGCATTCAATGAACCTTATTGTTGCCTTAGCCTTGCTGTGTTTTGCAACCACTTTTTCTTCTTCATCTTTAGTGTTTATTAGCGGTTGGCAAACCTCATTTTCTTCTTTCTTTGATTCTTGGTACAGGTTCCTCCTGGACATTTTTAAGTTGGACAATGCAATGAACTGCTGCTCAGTGAATTTTGTTACCTTTAATGAGAGCCAGAATAACTGTTCCCCCATTTTCCAGTTTTAGCACTAAGCTAAGTTAAACCCCTGTTGGCTGAAACTCCATTTATCATTTACTGTACAAACAAAAGAGTTGTATTAGTCTTGGCTAAGTTTTGGCAAAAAAATAAAAAATAAAAAAGTGAAGTATTCCCAAAATGTCAAACCATTCCTTTAAGAATTCTGCATTGATTCAGATCTTTTCCTATTTTTTTCTCTAACTTAGTATGAAACAAACTCTATTTTGGATATTTAATATTTTCGTTCTGAAAATACCAGTACTGTTCCCACTCTTTTTCAAAAACACATTTTGTAGGCGTCATTTCTTGGAATGCCCAGATATTATCAGATTTCCTCAAAAATTACCTATTTTCTCTTGACTAACAATTCTTGGGCAGGTGCACAAGTTTTCTTACAGCCGAATCTGGTAACGGTAATGATTTAATGTGTGTGTCAAAACCAATAACTTGAACCCAAAAGCACATCACAAAAGGGAAAGGACGCAAAGAAGTAAAATCTTTAATTAAATCAGTCAAGAGTCCAAAAAACAAACTTGTCCAACAGGAAGCAGGCAGGCAATTAAGGTCAGGCAATCCAGGGTTCAGAAGAGCAAACAATCAGAGAGGTAGTTGATGACATGAGACAATCTGGTACAGTGGGAATGCAACTGGCCTGTATAAAAACTGAGACTAAGTGAGAAAACTGGCTACAGGTGAGGAGGTGTGTGGGGAAAACCAGGTCAAGGGAATAAGGTGACTGCAGGAGTGGCAAGATCTCAGACAACAGGAGAGTGAAGCTGGGGTTACACCACAACACTTTTGACGGGATCTTGTAAAGGATTCACAATTGTGCCAAATCCATCGTAGTCTGCATCAGTCATCACTGGTTGTTGTAGGTAGTTGCTGTGGAAAGTTGACCTAAAATCTATCAGTGTATGGGGGAACAGACTGGAATCAGCAAGCATCCTACTGAAATAATTCCAAGTGCATCACAGAATTGATTTTTCCACGCAGACCCTGGAAGCAGCTGTGTAGTGTACACTGGTCACTAACCCAACAACGGAACACGTACTGCAATTTTTCAAGTGAGAGCTTTGTGCGTTCAGTTGGTAGCAGTTGGAGTAACAAGTTATGTAGTCTATGATCGCTCATGCGGCACCTCATTAAATATATTCATACAGTCATCACAAAATAATCTACAATCTAATCTCAATCAAAAAATCTGCTTTGATTGTGAGAGCTGTGTAATCAATCCTCAGGTTTAATGATATGAAAACAGAAAATTAATGAATAAGAACCTAATCTAACATAACCTAAGGACCAGCTAGGGTTTTCACAATATGAGTGTTGATACAGAATCACTACATGTATTTGTTCTCACTTGTCGTGCTCATTTCTGAAAACATTTACATACTATTGGTTTAGTGTTGGCTAATACAGTCTTTTTCCCCAGCTTGAAAGGGTTAATTAAATGTTATCACCAAATTACTTCTTGGAAACCAGGGCAAATTTTCCCTTACTATCCAACTTGATACTCCATCCAATTTTGTGCAGCATTCATGTGAAACATGCCCCAGGAAACACTTGACTACAGTGATAGATTGTGTACAAATACTCCAGCTAATACTCCCGCTTGCTTGCTCAATCAGCCCGTCCAGCTCTTTCCATTGTTGATTACAGTTTGTCTTACAGCCTCTGTTGTTTTGTTGGGACTTATTATGTATTGTATTTTGGTTTGACTGCCAGCTGCAAATCCCCCGTAAGAGACTATCAAGTATAAAAGTTTAAGCTTTTAAAAAGGGGGTTCTTTCCTGTGATTATCGACACAAATTAATACAAATACAGTAAGTGTGCTGACTAAGGCAGAATTAGGCAATACAAATTGTAACTATGGAAATTTTGAAAATAAAGCTTTACAAACACAACTCATTAGACTGAATTTAAGCAAAAGGTGATCCCTTTGTATGTATCCCCATCAGCTACTGGCACATTTTACCCACAGATTTGTTTAAACTGCTTTAAACCTGGAATAAGACATTTGTGACTAATATTGTCTGCACTACTGTAGGCATCACTGCAGAGTGTAAGACAAGCATAATTTTTTCAAGAACAAGAACTGAAATAACAGCTGCCTGCGAATAAAAAAAGTGCATGCCCACAGATCACCAAATAAGACATTTATTCTTGTAAAAGAAAGGAGAACATAAGAGCTGCACATAAGTAAAGCCAAAACATCTCAATTGTCCCCTGGTGGTTGGATGTTATATAAGTCATCCTGCCCTCTTCACGTTAACAGATGGAACATAAGCCAAACAAAAAACTACAGTACAGGACACACACATTTTTTTTTTTTCCCAAAGATGGTTACTGTTGTTTTAGGGAAGGCAAGGCTGTTTCAATTTTAGGTTCTTATCACAGTGATTTACCACCACTGTTTCCACGCTCGCTAATATTCACATACTAGTAAAAATGAAAGCTGATCTAGTGGCTTCATGTAAGTATCTGTACCATGGCCACATATTACCTGATCACTACTGCATACTCTAGCTGCAGATTACATAACCAGTTTAAGATGGCAGCGCTTTTATAATTTGGGTTCATTTAGAAGCTGAGACCTGTAGTGCATCTTTTTTTATGTCTACGTTTTATATTATTTAATCTTACGTAACAACACATAACAGTGACCAGGTTACTACAGTAACCTGTATTTCTCCTAGAAACTGAACTATCTAGGAAGCTTTCCAGACTCTTTTTTCTAAAGCTGCAGTTGATATGACTGAGAGGAGAGAAGACTACTGAAAACTTGAAAAAGCTACGCTTTAGCTCTGCCTTCAACTAGTTCCTTGCAAAGAAGGTTGCCGTACACAAGATCAGGGATCAATTTTCTTCCCAGAATAAGCATACTTTCACTTCTAGTCATCATTTCTCTGCTAAAGTGCTCATAAAGCTTATGCTACTCTCGCTACAATAACTGAGACAAGGGGGGGCTGCTAACTGTTTGATCATGGGAAGTGACTGACATGCCATCAGACGCTCTGAAGCAGTAGCCTGGAACAGAGTGGGCCAGAGTAGTAGCAGTGGGCTATGGGTCATAAACCCATCCTGCTTTGTTATAGCAGGTAAGACTGACCAAATTAAAAACAAAGAACACTTCTAAAAAAAAAAAATTCCTGAAGGTGGTTTTTAACTTTTTTGTTTTTTATTTTGTCACACTGATGTACAATACATTCACATGTTCATCTTCTCGGTTTTGTTTCCCATTTTTCCTGCTCTAAAAACAGGCTGAAACGTTACAGGTGAACTATGCTCGAGATTGGGCGACAGATTTGTGTGGGAACTTGATACTGCAACTATGCTGCTGCCCAGTTGCTACCATGCAGACTCTGGCATGGCAGTGCTCGTATCCCAGCCCGCACTATGACCTCACCTTTGTTCAGTGAGAGTCAGTATAGACGTGTCATCCATCTTTATTTATGTGAATGGTAAACATAATGTCTGACAACTTTATCACAGAATAAACACTGACAGCTTAGAATATCTTTAACTTTTTGATTTTTCAGGGGTTTCCATCATTATCAACCCGAAAAGATGAGCAAGGCGCACTGTATTGTGTGGACACATGCATGTAATTATGTGAGGTTTTACTGATATGCTCCTAGCTGTTAATGTGTGAAATGGTGTAAGCATGAAGCAGGACGTTCGCTTAAAGCACACCTGCTGAGTCAGTCTTTGCTGGATAAATAACTTTCAATCAAGTCAAGTAAAGCTTGACGGGAGCATGAATTTGACTAAACAGATCACCCAGCAGGAGCTCAGTATTATGTGAGAAAATGTAACACTAAACTTAACTATTTCTGTCCGTAATTCTCTATTAATCTTTCCTCCAACTGTCCCAGATGCTGGTTTGTTATAATTTGACAACACAGGAAAGAACATTTACTGCCAATTTTCTCCCATCAGTCACTGACCATGTCTGTGACAGTGCGCAATAATGAACATGTGGCTGAGGATATGGTGTTGCTTTCAAGGAACACCATCCTATGTCAGGGAGGCAGGACTGAAGCTCATTGCTAATATAGGAGAAATCTTATCTCACTGTCATGAATGGTATCCTGCTGTCCATCTTGTCTATAGCATCATATACAGTATGAGGAAATCTACTACACTCCTTTTTCCTTAAAATCTCTCTTAAATCATTATTTTCACAGAGGAACAGTGCTCCACACGGTTAATGTGTGAATGAAGAAGAAATTACTTCATTTAACGCTGTGATGTTCCAGTGAATCTCCCAAAGTAAAAAAAAAACTCTTTCATTAGATAAAAACAGGCTTGTAACCACTGCTTTTTGAAAATGAAATACACAATAACTTGGTATGTGCTGCACTATGTAAAGTTCAGGTGCTGCACTGCCCTTGCAGTTGCATTCTGCTGTCTCGTTCCATCAACACATTACGACTAATTTTTATTCCAACATCCGCTCCTTCATCAATATCTATGCAGAAATGGCCTTTGAGAGCTTTTGAGAAAACAAACAATGATTTGAAAACTCCTTTCCTTCTGAGACTGATTCCCAGGAAGAAGAGCTACTTGTGCAAGGTTGCGGGATCTATTAATGTGCTACTTTAGCCCCGCCCCATCACTGCTCACTGCTCTGCCCCTTGTCAGCAGCCGGAGCTTACCTGCTAGCTTCTAAGCTAGTCTACTATACGCTGCACAGTGACACGTTCTAATAAGGGAGGAATTCAGCCATACATGTTTGAACCAGAGACTGATTCCCAGGAAGAAGAGCTACTTGTGCAAGGTTGCCTACAAGTTGATACTTCAGAATGTTAAGTGTCATTTCTATAACATTCAGTCCTATTTCCACAAGTCATCAGGATTGGTTCCTCAGGCTGCCTTATAGAAGACCCAGGCTGTAAGAATTTGTTTTTTGAAGATTTTTTTTTGAAGATCTTTGCAGAATGAGAGAAGAAAACTTCAGGTATGATGAAAGTTGTTGACTTTGATCATGATGTGTGTCGTAGTACATATAGAGACCCTTTACGACACTTTAACAAGAACTTTCATTGAAGGTGCTGTTCGGGAAGGCGGGAGCTGTGGTGCAAACAAACTGAACAAGCTTGTGAGGAAAGCCAGCTCTGTGGTGGGGATGGAACTGGACAGTGTGGAGGTAGTGACTGAGAGGAGGATGAGAGGAAAGCTGAAAGCTATCAAGGACAATCCCTCTCATCTTTTATACGCCGAGCTGCAGAAACTCAGGAGCACATTTAGCCACAGACTCATCCAGCCGCGGGCCTCTAATCTCTTGGGGGGCTTCTTCATTCCATCTGCCATCAGACTGCACAACAGCACAGCTCCCACCCCTCCCAGCACCACCCACTCCACTGATTTAGGACTTAATCCATACACCGATTCAGGGAAAACAAACCCTGATACTGCACATGTCCAACTGTTTATATATATACAATTCTTCACTACAGTAGGTACGGTATGTAAACACTATGTATTTATTTATAAATCTCAGCAACATTGCACTTTGCACACTCTTATACACAGAGGCCAGATTGTACATAATACTTAGTCTATTTTATCATTTCTAGCCTTTTAGTTTTTTATTTGTCTTTTCTTATACTGCATGTTGACCTATTTTGGTACTTTTTACCCTGTGCTGCTACTTTCACCTCCGTACTGCTGTTTCTCCCAAGAGGGATCAATCAAAAGCTACATCTTCTTCTTTGGGCCATTCCCCATCCTCCTCCCACCAAGTTTCTTTAAATCCATTCACTAGTTTTTGTGTAATTCTGCTAACAACTAAATGAGTCCAAAAATATCCTCCTTGGCAAAGTTAATTAATGTGTTCATGTACCAAGTGTAGACATAATAAGATCAATCTTTAATGAAATAAACAAGAATAATTGGTCTGGTTTAGTGGTAGATCTAACACAGTCCCCTGTAAAACATCCCTGTCCATCACATCCAACCAAACATGCAGCTCATCCCTTTCTAATTCACTTTTTCATTTTTTTGTATCCTTTATCGTTGGTAATATTAGCTATTATTCTAGGTATAACTTAATTGCACGTCCATTTCTAATGCACTTTGTTCTGACAATATCAAGAGGGTAATCTGCAAAATTTCACCTTACAGAAAGCAGGCACTATTCTTCAAAACAGCTTCAAAGAAAGTATAAAAGGAAAAAGTTGATTTGTTCATCCTCATCCTCTCTTCTGATGACAAAATGAGGAACCAACTTCATGACAAGTGTTTGGGGAAGCTAGCTAGCCTCGTCCGTAGATAGTGGTTTCATTTATGCGCCACCCCTGACATCTTTGCCTTTGGGATCGATATGGACAATGTGTGGATACGATGGCTGCTAGTAGCTGCTAGAGATAAACAGAAACAGGCCAGCTGTCAAAACAACACCCACTCAGCCGGGGAGCGTTCAGGATGTGCTGAGGGTGACTGGACACGTTCTAATAAGGGAGGAATTCAGCCATACATGTTTGAACCAGAGACTGATTCCCAGGAAGAAGAGCTACTTGTGCAAGGTTGCCTACAAGTTGATACTTCAGAATGTTAAGTGTCATTTCTATAACATTCAGTCCTATTTCCACAAGTCATCAGGATTGGTTCCTCAGGCTGCCTTATAGAAGACCCAGGCTGTAAGAATTTGTTTTTTGAAGATTTTTTTTTGAAGATCTTTGCAGAATGAGAGAAGAAAACTTCAGGTATGATGAAAGTTGTTGACTTTGATCATGATGTGTGTCGTAGTACATATAGAGACCCTTTACGACACTTTAACAAGAACTTTCATTGAAGGTGCTGTTCGGGAAGGCGGGAGCTGTGGTGCAAACAAACTGAACAAGCTTGTGAGGAAAGCCAGCTCTGTGGTGGGGATGGAACTGGACAGTGTGGAGGTAGTGACTGAGAGGAGGATGAGAGGAAAGCTGAAAGCTATCAAGGACAATCCCTCTCATCTTTTATACGCCGAGCTGCAGAAACTCAGGAGCACATTTAGCCACAGACTCATCCAGCCGCGGGCCTCTAATCTCTTGGGGGGCTTCTTCATTCCATCTGCCATCAGACTGCACAACAGCACAGCTCCCACCCCTCCCAGCACCACCCACTCCACTGATTTAGGACTTAATCCATACACCGATTCAGGGAAAACAAACCCTGATACTGCACATGTCCAACTGTTTATATATATACAATTCTTCACTACAGTAGGTACGGTATGTAAACACTATGTATTTATTTATAAATCTCAGCAACATTGCACTTTGCACACTCTTATACACAGAGGCCAGATTGTACATAATACTTAGTCTATTTTATCATTTCTAGCCTTTTAGTTTTTTATTTGTCTTTTCTTATACTGCATGTTGACCTATTTTGGTACTTTTTACCCTGTGCTGCTACTTTCACCTCCGTACTGCTGTTTCTCCCAAGAGGGATCAATCAAAAGCTACATCTTCTTCTTTGGGCCATTCCCCATCCTCCTCCCACCAAGTTTCTTTAAATCCATTCACTAGTTTTTGTGTAATTCTGCTAACAACTAAATGAGTCCAAAAATATCCTCCTTGGCAAAGTTAATTAATGTGTTCATGTACCAAGTGTAGACATAATAAGATCAATCTTTAATGAAATAAACAAGAATAATTGGTCTGGTTTAGTGGTAGATCTAACACAGTCCCCTGTAAAACATCCCTGTCCATCACATCCAACCAAACATGCAGCTCATCCCTTTCTAATTCACTTTTTCATTTTTTTGTATCCTTTATCGTTGGTAATATTAGCTATTATTCTAGGTATAACTTAATTGCACGTCCATTTCTAATGCACTTTGTTCTGACAATATCAAGAGGGTAATCTGCAAAATTTCACCTTACAGAAAGCAGGCACTATTCTTCAAAACAGCTTCAAAGAAAGTATAAAAGGAAAAAGTTGATTTGTTCATCCTCATCCTCTCTTCTGATGACAAAATGAGGAACCAACTTCATGACAAGTGTTTGGGGAAGCTAGCTAGCCTCGTCCGTAGATAGTGGTTTCATTTATGCGCCACCCCTGACATCTTTGCCTTTGGGATCGATATGGACAATGTGTGGATACGATGGCTGCTAGTAGCTGCTAGAGATAAACAGAAACAGGCCAGCTGTCAAAACAACACCCACTCAGCCGGGGAGCGTTCAGGATGTGCTGAGGGTGACTGGAGGTAAGGGAGCAGAGACGTGAGGAGGAGGGCAAAGGAATTCTGGGATGGACACACCCCCCACTCCTCCTCCTTTTGGCCTCCTCTCAGCCCTCCCTCCCCTCCCTTGCTCTCCCTTCCTCAGGTAGGAAACCCCCGGCGGTTTAGACTGGAAATCAGATCTCTCATCTTTAGTCTGCATGTTGTGCTGGGATGTCTCGGCCTCATTATCCTGCTCATTACACTTCCTTTTTATTCCAAAACACAAATACTATCTCCCC
>KV751339.1:10396201-10408241 GCA_001698575.1 Mola mola
CTGTTTCTTCGTCTCTCGCTGCCTCCACCTTGAGGTCCCTGGTGGACCATTAGAGGGCCAATGATGTAATCAAATGCTCATTAGTCATTGTGATTGACAGCTGGCATTGTAGGGGGGCGGCTTGGGGTGGACTATGGTGGGTGAGCCTGTCAGTGCTGGACAACTTCTTGATTTGATTTCATGACAGATAGCGAGAGAGGAAAAAGTGTTTTGAAAGAGAAGCAAATGCATGTGTTTGTTTGTGTATTAGACATTGGAGGGTCTGCAGAGCACTTTCAGAGAGTAACACATGTGTCCAATGACTTATATTTAAGTTCAGACTTTCTCCAGTGTGGAAATTCAGCAAATTAAATGTATGATAATGTAAGAACTTTTTAATTCGAAATTAAAACAGAGTACAATGGATTTTTTTCTTGCTGCCAAAGAGGTTACGTTTTACCATCTGTGTTTGTTTGTTTGTATATTTGTTAGAAACTGGAGGTGAGGTGATGTGCGACTTGACCCAACTTAAATTAAAATTTTGGAGGTGAATGAGATCAGGACCTGGTTTGGGGACTTTTTTTAAGGGATTCTTCAACGTTGGGAGACAAGATTTTGTTGTTTTTTTTTTGGTTTTGGCTTATAAATTCAGAAATGCTCATAGCTCAAGAGTAAAACAACAGGGTTTCCTTAAAAAATGGTGAAATTATGATGAAATATCTTTCGATCCATCCACTTTCTACCGCTTATCCTAGGGTTGCCGGAACCTATCACAGCATCATTGGGCGCAGCCGGGGTACACCCTGGAAAAATTGCCAGATTCAGTTCCAGCTGCTTTAATGAAGATAGTGACACAGGCAATGTTCCTCGGTTTGCTTATTTCTGACAGAAACAAAACTGGTTATGCAGGGACAAAAAACATGAGGATGTGTTTGGTTGAGGTAGACTGATGCATTTGCAGACATAAAAAAACAAGGGTAAGTTTGATTGGGAAAGTGATGGGGGCAGTAAATTTGGTAAATATGTCTAACTGCAGGTGCACAGTACTACATCAGCAGCAGTTTGAGCAGGGAGATCCAGACGTTCCTCTCGCCTGCTGAGAGATATAATCTCTCCAGCATGTCCTTGGTCTGCCTGAAACACCTCCCCCGGGAGACGTCCAGGAGGCATCCTGACCAGATGCCTGAACCACCTCAACTCAAGATGTCCGAGCTCCTCACCCTATCTCTAAGGCTGAGCCCAGCCACCCTGCGAAGGAAACTCATTTCGGCCGCTTGTATTCGGAGCTCATTCTTTCGGTCACTACCCAGAGCTCATGACCATAGGTGAGAGTTGGGACGTAGATTGGCTGGTATATAAGCTTTGCCTTTGGGCTCAGCTCTCTCTTCACCACAACAGATCGCTTTAGCGTCCGCATGACTGCCGACGCCGACCCAATCTCTCTGTCAATCTCCCGCTCCATTTTCCCTTTACGTGAACAAGACCCCGAGATACTTGAACTTCCCCACTTGGGGAAGCAACTCTTCCCGAACCGGAATGGGCAATCTACCCTTTTCCAGCTGAGAACCATAGCCTCAGATTTAGAGGTGCTGATCCTCATCCCAGCTGCTTCACACTCGGCTGCAAACCATCCCAGTGCAAGCTGGAGGTCACTGTTCGATGAGGCCAACAGGACAACGTCATCTGCAAATAACAGAGAGGGAATCCAGAAGCCACTGAACTTGACTCCCTCCGCCGCTTGGCTGCACCTAGAAATTCTGTCTGTTTAAGGTGATTTTGATATAAAAGTCTGCAAAACACCTTATAGAATAAATCTCTAGTGCAAAGCACCTTAGAATTTTGCTATGTGAATCACATGTGTTGACATGCTCATCCTTTCAATTTGAATAATGCAGGAGTAGAGTAGCCCTTCTTAAAACCAATGGCAATATTTAATTCTATGACCAAATGCAATATATAAATTCTGTAAATGTGAATATTTTGTGTATAATTTCAATCCAAAATGTCTTTGTGGGGGGCTTCGATAAGATGTTGAAAACTGACAAGCTTTGATGAAAATGGCTTGTCAAGAAAATATAGAATATCGTAACACTTTTCTGTTAATCAGTGTTGTCAGTTGTGATGCCACTTTGCCCATTTAATGCATTTTTAAATCAAATTATCACAAATCTTAATTTAAAATTGTGAATGAATGTTTGTCACCCTTATTTGAATAAAATACAGCACAATTAATAAGTCCTAGCTCCACCCTGTTAACCGTCTGGGTGAAGCATACAGATGGAGGGTGCTGTGTGCTGGTTGAAGTGACCTCAGTTAGGGAGCATGTCAGACAGAATGACATCACCTGCTTTCCATCCCTAAATATAACTATAACAACGGTACAAACAAGATTTGTTGACCTGTCAAGCAGCAGTCGTTAATCAAAACTGCTTGTCTACTATCTCCTCCCACTGAGAGTCAGGCCTCCTATTACATGGCATGAGACACTTGTCGTGACCGTAGCTGACACCCTTAATGCACTTGTCCTGCACCTGCCAAACTTTTTTCAGCATATTTCCTGCTGTAGCTTGACAGTGCAGCAGCGATAAGTTAGACAGGGAAGCGTCTGCAAAGGAAGGATCAGACCTAATCAGATTATGCCTGAACAAAAACTTGATGTATATTTTAATATTATATGCTCTTAAACTGCTATACAGCGTGATACTGATTTCCTTTGTGTTTTCCATACACTTCATCTCGTCAGATCTAGTTGTGCTCCAACTAAATTAATAATGCTTGAAATGAAAATGACGTATTTGGCTTTAATGTCAAATCTCTACGAGTGCCCTTCACTTGAGAGAGTGCAAACAATTCAAATCTGACAGATGAATTATACTAATAATAATGCAGAAACTGAACAATAAAGTGTGAAAGTAATAGACAGAAAAAAGATAGATGACAGTAAAACAGATGAAGGGAGAAGTGGGAGGTCTGACATTAATTAATGAGCCTCTTAGTGTGTGTGTGTGTGTGTGTGTGTGTGTGTGTGGTTATACAATGTGAAGTGTCCCGCTGTTGTTATGGTCACCAAGCACATTACAACAGACATGTTGACATAAATCCAGGTCTGCTGAAACTAGAAATTATAAAAGTTCAAGAAATGTGTGGTTGTTATTATAGGAAGAGCAGAAAGAACTAAGGTTATTCTTAAATTTTTGAAAAAAACATTTCACCTTGGTTTATTATGTTTTATTTCATTCTGTTTTGTGAGATCTCAGGGATTAGCAAGATAAACATCCACATCAAAGTTCTTTATAGTTTATAGTTTTTTGTCATTACTCACACATGATGCATTTCGAAATACTAGGAAATTTTAGGTGTTACTTACTATGTTACTGTAATTTAAATGAAACGTTGTGAGTTCTCCATCCAATCACATGTATTTATTCGCCAAGAGCTGTCTCCGGCCATGGAAAGCGTCAATATTCACTCTTGTTTTATTTCTTCCTGTGTCGTTCCTTATTTGTACTCACAAACATGATCTTGGTTTTCCCTGAGCAAATATTTGGGATGGTGACAAAGGTCCTTTAGCAAGAGTGACAGTGGATCACTGTCGCCTCTGAAGGCACACATAGTATTAAAAGTAAAGTTCAGCCTTTTTATTAGCACACTAATTCCACTGTACATCTCTCAATAAAACAATACATAGACATTTTCTACCTAACATCAGTTCTTGGTAAAACTATCCAAGTTCTTGTTTTGTCAAACTATTATTTCCATGGTAAACTTTCCAAAGAATTTTTCAGTCCCTCATGGGCACATAGTCTGAAAGCCTCAAAAAACAGTCCAAAACAATTCCCCTAGAGATTACAGACAAACACTTAAAGGCCACAACCTCTGCTCTGAGAACTTCCTGTCATTAACCAAACAGATGATAACATCCTGATGACATCATTGCACATCCACCATCTGACTCACTGGAGCGCTGCTGCAGTGATTACATGGCCAATGATAGCGATTGGTGATTGTGGCGGCAGGATGCTGATTATAGTAAGAGTGCCAGCCATCATGTAGCAATTGTGCATGTGTATGTGTGTGTTGGTCATGTTAAAACTTGATTACTGTTAAACATGCTGACCCCAACCATGAACCCTGACCACTCCAAGGCTTCCTCCTCTTCCTTTCCATTTTCCTCATCATCCTCAGCCTTTCCATGGTACTGACCATCCTCAAAAAACATATTTTGTTGTCATGGTAATGTCAAGAGCAATTCATAGATCAGGGCAACTCAAATGTTGTGGTTTTACCTAATATATCCAATAATGCAGAGACAATGCACTCAACAAAGTTGCACAATGGGAGTTGCACTGTTGAGAGGATTAATAGGATAACCCATGGCTTTTGTGTCAAGAGAATATTAGCTTGGCTATAATTTTTTTCTATTAATGCAATGGAACCAATATGATTTTTAAACCACAGTCACAGGCTGTCAAGCCCTGGTTGCAGTATCATGGAACGGTGCTAACCACAAAGCCAGACAAGATACTTTAAACTGACCCTGAACCCTGCAAAACTCTTCCAAACGATTTTCTAAATCCCCTCTCAAGTGAAAAATGAGTGGAAATTAATACAAATCCCCCACAATCCCCTTTGGCTCTATCCCTCTTCAAGTTCTGGGCTGCTTTTTTAGCAATCCTGTGTACGCATACTTCATGGCTACGCAACTGGATATAACACCTCCAACCGTCGCCCTCCTGTATCCACCCCACCCTGACTCTCTTGTGTGTCTTTTCACCCAGCGAGCCAAGCTGCTGTAGGCAAAACACCTTGTTGGACAGAGCGACAGAGACAAGGAGCAATTTGTCAGGCTGAACAACTGCTTGGTGATACTGAGCATTAAATATTAAAGCCTGTTTCAACTTTTCTTTTTCCACCACTGGCTCATGCCTGTCCATAGGTACAGAACACTATCACTGGATAATCAACAGAGCCAGACAAAGGGAAATGATGCTGTAATTTAGATGATGATTTCAACTTGTGTCCTCTGTAGTAATGAAATAAGATACTGTAAATAATTTTGGAGCTCATTTCATTGTAATCAGGAGAGTATTTGAAACCATTTGTTTTTCCAAATTCAGTGTGTACAAGAGGAACTACTAATGTTGAAGTGTCTTGTGAGCCGACAATCCTTAAATATAAGCAGAGAACAGATGTGACAAGGCCATTTTTAGAATAGAGCCGTATAAATGAGCAAACTTCTATTTGCCAAGGGGGAACAACCCAATTTTTAGTACAAGACACAGTGGTGTCGAGTCTTCATATTTGGCCCGGTGGGTGCTAATGTAGGTTTTAATTATGGAAAACCTCTTGGACAACCAACAGCTTAAAGAATTTCTAATTGTTCCAGTGCTGTCTTTGCACTGAATAACACTGAGCCTTTACTGTGGAAGGTGATAGATGTGTGGGAGTTTATCCTTCAAGGATAACTCAAAAAGAATCAGTGAATAAAGAAGCTTTCTGCTGTGGCTTCTTCTGAGATACATCCCATGATCATTAAGCAGATGCAGTGAAGGCAGCATTATCTGAGGGGTGCGGAATATAATGAATGGCTGATGCAGAGAAGATGAGACCCCATGGGAGAGGGGAAGGAAAGGAGTCTTGGGATAAGAAGACAGGAAAATTCATTATGTTGAGCAAGTCTGATGGAGGATATAGGAAAATACCAGAGGGTGAAAGGGTGAAAGGTGGAAAAACAGCAGTGAAGAGGAGATGATACAGTGTCCTCTGGAAGATCAAAAAATTATGTCCTTTGCAGAAATCTCTCATTGAAAAATCATCTTATAGTGAATCTAAGAGTACACAGGCTGAGGACTTGAGAGAGTAAAAAGCGTGTCCTTCGACCTGCAGCCGCAGCTGCAGCATCTTACACATGTCTTGCAACTGAAGCACTCACTTCTACAAGCAGCAGGATGATGAGGTGCCTGTGAGGTAGAAGTGGAGATGGAAAGATGGCGAGGAATGGCTGGATAAGACGACTGGCTCAAAGTCTCTATTTAAACCCTCCCATTGCTTTAGGTCACCCTCTGAGCTTTGCCACCTTATGAATTCTCATGGAGCATTTTATGACTTTTTTTTTAAGAATTTCCACTCTTTGCCAGAGCCTCACCCTGACACAGTGTGCTGCCGTTTCAGATGGAAGGCTTTTATATGGAAGGTTTTAGTTAGTGTACATGTATAACACCCATTTAACTTCCTCTCACCGGGTTCATTTGTGTTACCTTGAAATGAAATCCCTCATATTTCGTTATCAGAATTGTCATGAGTTAAGTTCTCAAAGCCAGTTCACGCGACTGAGGTGTGATCTTGCAGTTGGCTTACGGTCCCTGACACACAATGATTTAATCCCAATTCCCATAGCCCTGGAGTGCCCTTTACGAGTTGCATAAAATTAGACGCAGTCTAAGTCAGACTTGATATAGACACTTAAATAACACTGTTGCCTATCAGAGTGGATCATGGGTAAAATACGACACTTAACAGAGGATGATACAAACATGACAAACACAACAGGAACACCCAGTGACAGCATGAGAACATTACATTTTACTGCAGCAGAAAAACTTTGCCTGCTGGATGAATCGAATGTGGAGAGAGCATTTTATTTTATGATTTTAAATAGTGTCAACTTATCAGAAATGTGAAGCGTCATCAATTTTGGATAAAAACAAAGCATTCATCACAGGCTTAGTGACTAGAAGAGGCGATTAATATTTCTGTCTCAAATTGAGTAAGTATTTTGTGTTATGCAACAGGCTTGATTACAATAGTCCAGGTTGAACGGTCTTAGGTTAAAACTAGTCTTATCTTGAAGTCCATGCGATTGTGAGCAGGGACAGGTCCTTCTTCCTTTACCAAGGAAATGGGAACATTTTCACACATGGAAAGAGGTTTGCACAAAGGACGTTCAAACACGCTGTAATTCTATCACTAGTATAAATACCAAATATGGCCTAAAGACCTGTTCCTTGCTACTTCTATCCACTATGATACTGTAGGCCAAATCTGCCACATAATAAAACAAGAACAAAAGAGATTAATCTAATCACAATAGCCAGCAGACATGTTGTTACATCAACAATTTCAGTGTGTTCCTACTCTTTGAAAATTTCTGCTGCTTGATTATGTTTCAAGCTTTATACACCTAACATGTAAATAACAATTCTGTTATGGTCAGTCACATATTGTTGTTTACATTTCTAAAAAAAAAAAGGTGTTTAAACATTTGCATGATTATTTGTGAATGTCTGGACTCATTTCAACGTTGTTGGACCCAATATCACATTTAGCTACCTCCGTTCAAGTGTAATGGAAATTTTCCCCTACCACTCTATTTGGAAGATAGGTCAAGAAACACTTCATTTGGAGGGCAAGATGACTTCTAATCCTCGATCCAAGAAAGGAACAAGGTAGGGCCAATTAGGATTGGGCCAAACATGCACTTCTTTTCAAACACACAAACACTTTGAAGCCTCTGTGGGCTGACAGGAATCAGTTTTATCTTCCTTGGAGTGCCATTCGGGTGCCAAGTGTGACAGGTTGTTATGACAGTAAGGAGTAATTCACATCCAGGTTAAACATTTAATTTACACAAGACTCATTTCATTCTTTATTACAGTCTAGTAGAGATGTGTTCATATCATTAGTTGTTGTCGAGGTATGTAGCAGCCAGTAAGATAAACGTAGATGATGCAGAGCTCTGTACGTTGTTTGATTGCTCTGTGATCTACTTGGGTAGAGGGAGCTGCTTTCTCATTCATTACAGATGAGTGAGCACAAGAGCTGCGTTGTGTGGTCTCCCCTCACTCTTTCACCAATATTCCCCATTTTTAAGGGCACAACACAAGCCTACGTAGGATGGAACAGAGGGAGTTCCTTATTGACGTATGCTGAGGACTTAAAACCAAATATCTGGCTTCTCCAGTTGCTCGCGCTAACTGCATGAGACTCTGCATGAGATGACACAAACTCTTGTGAATGAGTCAGTGTAGTTTGCATTCAGGCCTATTGGTTCACCTGCCCAGACTAAAGCCTCAGCAACCACTGAATCGATTATAGGGGGAGTAATGACAACATAACATAATGTGAGTTGGGGGCTTTTTAACTGTGCTGAGAGACTTGTGAATATGTACAGGAATCTGCTTGTGTATTTGTTTTGTGAGTGTATGTGATCCATAGACTCTCAAAAAACTCCCAAAAGGTGAAACCAAAGGTATTACACGTAGCAAGTTAAAATGCATCTGGCATTTTATGTAGTTCTTATCATGCTTTCATATTCAAACGTTATTTTTTTTCTGATTAGTTTGTTTTTTTCTAGATATGTGATGCAATGAAAGGGGGAAGGGGGAGTACTGAGGAAATGATGAGTAGTTGCATCTTCAATTATGTTAATGGCATGAACAGATTTGCAATAGATTCATTCAATAGAATTGCCAGCATATTTTCAAATCTCAATACGCATCATACCTGCAAAAATAACATAGGATATTCCCTTCAACCATAGCTGTTCTCTTTAGGGATTATTTGCAAATAATAGCAGGCTAACATGCTGAACTTTGGTGGAGGAAAACTTTAACAGCATTAACATCAGCATGTTCACATTGCGAGCTTGATACCATGCTAGTATTAGCATGTAGCTCAAAGCACTGTCCTGCCATCAACAATTCCACTGCTATGACTCTTAAATGACTTGCTTTGGTAAGATTCACGCCGCCTTAATACAAGTAAACCAGGACTTATAAACACAAAACTTCATGGACTCATATGGAGCTCATTTATCACAGTTTTGTTATCTGTCAACCTGCCAGGTTAGAAAATTTGGCGAGGAAAATGAAAATAATCTATTCCAATCCTAAAGGTTTAGCAGAATAAAATGACCACTTCTACATTGTTTGTTGTTGTTAACTTTATTTGCTTGTCTTGAAATGACATTATATGCCCAAACAAATCAAATGAAATTTTAATAAAGCATACTGTGAAAGCACTGTTAGACATTTACCCCCTCTAGAAGTGTGCTAGCACACGAAGACATCAGATGTAGAGTTGGAAGAAGCCT
This sequence comes from Mola mola, assembly GCA_001698575.1. NCBI lineage: Eukaryota > Metazoa > Chordata > Actinopteri > Tetraodontiformes > Molidae > Mola > Mola mola. Next base: position 10,405,272 of record KV751339.1, read on the forward strand.
CACCACATCTGGTGGACATTTTCTCAAAAGTCATGGCCCTTCTGCCTCTCCTGCTATTTGTTTGTTTTCTTCTCCTACTCCTTGTCCTCTTCTGCAACCATTCTGCTGGCTCCTGCCATGTTGGGTTGCATTGGTCTGTTATGTTTGCACAAGCAAACTGAAAGTGAGACACGGTAGTGCAAATTCAGTTTTTGACAAATGTATCCTGGAAATCATGGGAAAATGCGTTGTAGCCCATATTGCCATGCACAATAGCAATATGAATATGGTAGTGGAGCACAAGTGCAGCATGCAGTTAGCATGATGTAAAATGGATGTTACCTGTGTGTAGATACATATGTTTGCACATCACATTAAAATCAAGTCAGGTCCATATCCAAAACTTAGCACTATTACCACAGACAGTAATTGTTATAGTACATAAGTAAAATTTGGAATGTGCCACCAGTACAGGCCATTTTATGTTATGCAGCAATAGACTAGCATGTCATCTATAATGTACAGTAAGAGAACGCTAATGAAATAAAAGATTTAATATAGTTTGATTTACAGAGTTCCACAGGATGATAAAGCCTGCTATCTACCATTGCAAAACTTACTGCCTTTATCTTCTTCCTCTCACTCCCCTCTTCAGCCTGTCCAAGGATTTGGTAGTGGTAGTTTGCATAGTCCTACATGCCTTGCTCCTCCGGCGATAACAAATCTGTTTTTTTATTCTGTCATTTCACACAAGCTGTCTTCTTTTGATTTTATAAACACCACCTGTACACAAATAGGTACATTGCCTTTAAAATATCTAGTGCACAAAAAAGTGCTACATGAAACCATGTTTCTTCTTCACTGATGGAAGTATCATTCAGAAAGAATGGAAGGAATACCACAATGCAAGCCCTGGTCTGAAATCAAATCATAGCAAATGTATCAGCATTACTGTTTGTTTTAGAAAACCGAAAAAAACAAACAAAAAAAACAATTCTTGTAGCCCAGGTTTCCACATTCCGTTACACCATGAAACAAATAAAGTGCAAAACATGAAGACTCTGCAAGAAGTCCAGCTGAATTGAAATGGTTTATGACTTGTATATAGAGATATAAGCAAATGGTAACAAGCAGCTACACGCTACAAAACACAGTATTTCACTTCTTCCCAGTAACACTGTCCTGGGTGGCACAAGACAAAAGCAGTGTGCTCAAAAATGCATTTGTCAGACTTTTCAAATATAAAGTTCAAGCACGTTCTACACCACTAATGTCAAGTGTTATGAACAAAGGAAAATTTTTACTAATAGCAGTCAAGAATAGCAAAAAGTTGACCGTAACGCTGCAACACCAACAACCAGTAAAAACAACACTGCTGAGTATATTTTATCACATGTGGCACCTGCCTCCTGCCTGTAGTTTATATATAGCTCACTTCTCTCAGTTTTTGCGAGGAAAACATCCACATGCAACCATTTTTCTATCAACGACATTTAGAGTATTTTTCACTAAGTTTTTTTGTAATTACTTGCATGGACGACGCATTTCCATAAACAGACAAATTCAGATGGTACTTACCAGATTAAAAGATAAGAATCAAACCACGTGTTTTTAAACACAAAGCTGTGTCTCTAGCGGTGAAAAACCACAACAATATTCACTCTTACTTTACTTTTTCTGGTGTCAGTTGTTATCTTTGCTCACAAACGTTGTGTCTTTCCAGAGTGAATGTTTGTGATGGGGATGAATGTCAGTTGGTTTTACCTTCTATGACAGCTGAGACTGGAGGGCACAATGACTCACTATTGGCTCTGGAGGCACATTACCGTGATAATTCCAGCGTCTATCTCTGTTATACACACATTCATACTATATTGTATATATCTCTATTGCATAGATATTTCAAGCATAACATTAAAATGTTACTTCATCCCATTATGTCTGATATGATAAGTTATTTTTTTTATTTGTTATTTAATTATTGGCCGAATCTTTTAAATTGCCCCTTTAAGCAAGTTTAATAAGTGTCATTACCAGGGTTGTTACTATGCAAGAAATAACACTGAAGTAGCTGCCTTACCAACTGCCATACCAAAATACTGACGCATCCAAATCAAAATAATAATTTCCCATATGAGGAAAGGTGTATCATTGGTTCTAAATTCACATAGCAGGCCTGACCCACTCATAAATCTTGTATGTGCCTAAATAATTTGTGAGTTTTTTTAAAAATGAGTTTAGCATGAGAGGGCTATGAGAGAGAGCTGTGCTCAGTCTTTGCTGCTTTTCTCCGACACTAAAGCCACCACAACACACTAAAGTTTTGTTGTTTTTTTTTGTCCCATTCATTATAAAGGCTTCAATTTAGCCAGTAAATTTGAATTTCATCAACTTCAATATTTTCTAGTTTTTTTTCTAAACCACTAGACCACTCAAAGCACTTTTACACTAGAGGTTTTGCATTCACCCATTCACACATGTTTGGTGGCAGTGACTACCTGGCAAGGTTCCACCTGCTCTTCAGGAGCATTAACCATTCTTGCTCAAGGACACTTTGACACGTTAACTACAGGGTCTTGGATCAAACGTTAAGGAACCTTCAAATCACCCCCTCCATCTCACCCACACACTAATAAAGCTTTCCAGTGCCTCAGGATAATGTCCTTATCCTTATTAACAATGCACAGTAGGTGGCCTCATAAAAGAGAATATTGAGGTATGACTACTGATGCAAATTCTGTTCTCCTAATAGTCCTACAGCAGAACACAGTGTCCCGTCCACTCTGAGGAGGGAACGGGCCTGGAAGAACTACAAAAAGGGGCCTCACAGGTTCTCTAAAGGCCTGCTCTCCAAAGGCGCTGACTCCTTGCTGTGGTAGAATATTCTGTGTTTATGGTCTTCCTCTCTAAACACTCGCAAAACAAATCCTCCACTAAAGAGCGTATGCCTCAGATACTGCTCCTGCAGAATGCCTCTGTATCTTACGCCAC